>JAODLL010002031.1:0-12682 GCA_026546735.1 Forbesichthys agassizii
TGGCGGAGACCAACCCCCACCTGAAACGAGTCCGACTTACTGCCGAGAATCCGTACACAGCTCACGCTTTGGGCGTATACAATTTCAATTATATTGTGTATAATGTGTAGTATAGGCATACACCTCCTAAATGAGAAGACAGTAGTAGTGTGATGGTAACAATGTGGGCCAAATTTTAAAAACTATGAATTATTCCAAACATACTGTAGATTTATTATCTTCCTACAAAACATGCAATTACGCAATAACTGCAGAACTTGCCCCATCATGTACAGGTACATACTTATTTCTTTCAGCTGCAGGGAGCATATCTCTGCAAGTTTCTGCAAACACATCCACCTCTGCCTTTACACTGAAATTAGTATCAAATAGCATACTGTAAACTACTATGGACTAGAAAAATCAAGTTAATAATAGTTAATAAAAAAATTCCTAGAAATTATGCTTTCTTCTGAACCCTACCCAGTAACTGTAATAACGTTGTGTGTAATGTGTAAAGCCATATCAGATTTTGTATTTTTGTTCAACATAGATCAAATATAGTAGGCCTATGCTATATCAACGTTTAATAATCAAATATGCGAAATAGTTACATAATTGTTAACGTTCTGCCTGATAAGCATTATCAATGCTAAATGAGATAATAGTACCCTCTAGAGGCGATTTAGCGTTCTGCATTAAAGTAATTCATCATGGTTGCCTGCTTGTATTTTGCGTATCTGTATGTCTCTAGATATTTGTAGGCCTATATATATACTGCATATCCTTATATAATGTTTGGAATATATGGGATCATTTTTTTAAATGTAAACCGCTATGGTAAACGACTACTTTTCAAGAGTCTCAAAAATATAAACTGACTCATAGGTTAGTCCTATAAAAGTTTAAATTGAACACAAAGAAAGTGTATTGTATACAAAATTGTTCATTTAATTAAAAAAAGACAGCTTTATCACTATAAAACAGCTTTATCACTATAAGACATATTTAAGAACATTAAATGAATATGTAAATAGGTTACTTGATTGTATAAAGGAATATATGACATATTAGGCTACAGGCTTACTAACCTACAAACAATTACAATTTATTTTGATAATTCATACTGTTGTTTACATGTTAACTATGTGTATGTTCCTCTCTGCAGTTACCCATGGATACAAAGCAAATCACTCAATATACTATCCAAATAGACAAACTAAATGCAGAGAGAAGCTATGGGAATATTATGAGTCTGATAAGTGACCTTAACAGGTTGTATGTTACAGTAGAACAATTGCAAACAACAGATATTATCAAGGTGCTTTATAAGGTCTTAAAAACCTGCTCTGATGACCGTGTGAAAAAGACTGTCAGAAGCATGCTGTCAAAATGGAAGAAGTTGTACTCTCAGTCTATTCAAACATCGCAATGCTTATCCATCCTAAAAGGTTCCTCAGATACATTTGGTTCAAATAGCAAGACAGAGAGGCTTTCAGATTCTGCCACAGCACAGGACCAAATACACGAGTGTCAGGGGAAGTCTGTGAGACCCACCGCAGAAGAGGAGGGGCTCACTCTATTTCCCAAAGTGGTAAAGCCTAGCACAAGAAGTCCCAACCACAGCTCCCTGTCCCAGAACACTCTACCGTTAAGTTGCGCTGCAGAGGGTTCCTCTACATCCAGTGATGAGCTCTGCTCTGTCAGGTTCAAATGTGTCACACTGCTTAGGAAGGCGCTCTGCCCTGCAGCGATCAATGCTGCATGGCAAGAGGAGAAGGCCACAGAGTTAGCCAGAGGCATTGAAGAGACCATCCATGCTCTCCACAGAGCACACCAGGGAAGATATAAAGCCTGTGTGAGGAGCAAGATTGCTAACCTGGGGAACCCTAAAAGCGCCAACCTTCGACAGGGCCTCCTAGACGGGTCGTTGGCACCGGATGCGTTTGCCCGGATGTCGGCGGACGACATGGCTGGCATGGAGCTCCGGCGGCTGAGGGAGGAGTACTCGTCCCAGGGCGTGAGAGAGCGCCAGCTCCCTCAGGGGCCAGAGGGAACCCCAACACAGAAGCTCCGCTGCCAGCGTTGTGGGAGCTCAGACTGTAGGGTGACGCACGTGTCGCGGGGAGCTCTCTTCCTGCCGGCCTGGGTGCGGCGTGGCGCTGCTGGGGAGGACGCCATGACTTTTGTGACGTGCAGTGGGTGTGGGAAGCAGTGGTACCATAGTGGATGGGTCTGCCTCTAAATGTTTGACTCGATCATGTACACAGATGCAACATCAGAGAAATGAAAGCTGATTTCCAGTTTCAACACCCAAAGGTGTATGTACGGGGTAGCTTGGTGGCTGGGTTGAACCAAAACATTGTTGTTTTGGTTTGAATTTTCAACAGCACATGACACTCAAACACTGTGCTTGACATTCTGTATAGCTCCCTCTGTTTTGTCTGTTTTGAACAGGCTATGTCATTAAATTAAAATATTTTCTGTGCATCTAAGTGCATTTAGTGGTGTTTTAAATGTTGAAATTGAAATATGTATGGTTGAGAGAGAGAGAGAGAAGTGTGAGCTGATGTCAGCCATGCATGCACAATATCCCATTCATTACGGGAGTGTGCAGTAGCTGAACCATGTGATTCTAGAGACGTGAGCACGTTAAGTCAGTAATCTGCCGTCAGCACAAACTTCAGGATGAATATCCCATGCATGGTCTTGTTTCTATGACAAAGACAAATGTCCCCATTATCCAGATGTAATATTTAGGCCCATGTCATTTTGATGTCCCGGAGGAAATGCATTGCTAATTTGTAAAACTACACACGCACACACACGCAAACATACACAAATACATTAATAATGTATACAGACTTTTTAATGTGTTACTGTTGTGTATGATTACTACATGCAAGTTCTATTTAAAGAGAAGAGAGAAATTTGCTGACAAAATCTGACAAACATTCTTTCTCAACCCTTAACTGTCATTTGTTATTTATTATTGTTTTGTACCTTTTGTCTTCTTTGTGCCATATGCTATGTCTATTATCAATATTGAGAGAAAACTTGATAAATTTCTGTAAAATAAGCACTTTGGTATTAAAATTTGAGATCATATCATTAAATAATATAGCCTACATTATTTGTAAGGAAGCTGCATTCATGCAGAATTATGTCATTCTTTCAAGGCAGTATTGTATTGTAATAGGAGGCATGTTATGTGTTGGGTGAAATGTTTCTTTGCTATTCTGTCATTTTCACTACTAATACAACATATACAAGGGACATTGCAGGCATTATGTAAGCCTAATAAGTATCACATCACAGTGTACTGGGCACCCAAGCAACTAATATTCTCTTAGTGATTGTTTTAGTTTTGTATTTTATTGTTTAATATCACAATAGACTACAGCAGTTTTTGTGGTGTTCAAACACAAAATAATATTATTAAAAGGCATTGTAGCCTTCTGGAGAAAGCTTGTTGAACTTCATCGAAGCTATTAGCCTTCACCTCAGCTCCATTTAATACCATATCATCAGAAGCTCCATGGACTGCCCCACACATTGGAAACGCATTGCAAAGGCTATTGTTGTGTGCGGCCTGCACGACTTTGTTTATGTTCATGTTCCTAAAGAGGAGCCAGGGCTACATCTAAAGGATTTGGTTTTATTTTCAACACACAGGGAACGGTAAACTATCTGACCGCGATCACATGCTGAATTTGACCAAAAAAAAAATGCTGCTTATTATATGGCCTAGAACATATTGTAATCACATTTATGTGAGCCACAAGTCTATGATGTGAGCGTATGATATTTGTGGGTGTGGCCAAATATGGTCATGTGAGCATTATCTCAGTCAGACGTGAGATCTCACAGGCTACTTCTGAATTCACAGGCTATTTCTGATCAGAGATGGCAAAGAAGAATTCAGAACGGCAATCCAGAAACCCGTCACTGCATAATTAAAAGGTACAATTCCTGAGAGTGTAAATAGTATTGTTTCTATTTTCTATAGAAATATTGCTATCACACTGAAAAGGCGCGAGTGGGTTGAAGCGTTGCTGTGGTCAGGTTAGCATGTTAGCTAGCGTTCCAGAGGAAACCAGCTGATTTGCTTGCTCGTGACATTGGCAGACCAAAAAGTGAATGAGCGTTTATCCCACGTCGTATACAGAGTAAGTCTACTGCAATTTAGAATTTGAAATGTACATGTTTATCACACTTGTATGCTATGATAGTTTTTGGATAGAATACAGTCTTTTTAGTTACAATGTTCGTGAGAGCGCACGTTCTTTTCTTGGACTCAATGAATATGAATGTCTACTACTAAACTAATACTGTTACACACGCTATACATATTGTATTGTAATTACCGTATTAGTCTATAATGCGGTGTCATAGATTATAATATAATTTCTTTAGACTATTTGTTTTATTTACCTTGGATAAATGTCTGAACGGTTTTAACAAATCAGTCAAATTCTAATGGCTGGTCTTCATAAGAATGTTCTACTCTAAGGTCTTACTATGTTGACAAAATCTAAACACACACACACACACACACACGACACAGCCCATAGCCCATTTTCTCCACAGGGGCTGACCCATTCCTCAAAACAGGTCCAGAACTGCATCTTAAATTACTGGATTTAAATGACACAAACTTTTTCCAAAAGACAGAATCTGTGACTGACAAAAAAACTTAAAACTATGTTATGTTGATTATTGTTCTATTCCTTAATGTCACGGTGTTTGTGGTTCTGTGAGCTTTATACATGATACATAATCCAGACCAAAGTAAGAAGTAAATCACATGCTGTAGATTATATGCCATTAGTTGCATGGGTTAATGACCAGGCTATGGTTGTCGTGTAAGCACAATATTAGCCTGTCAGCTGACTTTCATCAGTGGCATTGTCCTCATGAAAGATCATAACATAAACATAAATCGTTGTGATTATATGAAAAGCTAAAAAAAAAAAAAAAGTAGCTTGAAACTACTTCAATGAGCAGAAAAGCAAAAATCACTACATGCTAAATGTTTCTTCTTGTAGACCTGCTGAAGCTTTTTGGTAAGCAATGTACTACAATGGAGGCTTTAAAATTAACATGTTATGGATTTGTATTGTCACAGCATAGGCCTCATCAGGCTCCATTTTGAATTGCCCAAAACTTATCATAAAGGGTTGGGTGTGAGAAGCAAATTTAAGGTACATTGTTTTTACTCAATGGTTTGCTGTACTTGTACATTATTTATTTCTTAAATTATTTACATTTGCAGTGTTATCTTTGGTGTCAAAAAAGGGTAAAAGAAAGCTTATTGGCATGATTTAGCAATCTTGCATGCTAGACTTAAATACATGAATAAAGTGTCAACCTGCTGCTGTGCTCAGTTACAAACATGTAAACAGGTCTAGGCCCATCATGTAGGCCTATAAATGCATGTGACCAGCTGCTTGTTGTTTGCCTTGGTTCTGTAAGGTGGCAGGGGTTCCCACACTGTTGACGACACAGACTACCCGCTGCTAACAAGGCTGTACGCTGTAGCCATGACGACCAAGTCGTCCCTGTTCAAGGTGATCCTCCTAGGCGACGGTGGGGTGGGCAAGTCGTCGCTCATGAACCGCTATGTGAGTAACAAGTTTGACGCCCACCTCTTCCACACCATCGGCGTGGAGTTCCTCAACAAGGAGCTGTTGGTGGACGGCCATGCCGTCACCCTGCAGATCTGGGACACAGCGGGCCAGGAGCGCTTCCGCAGCCTGCGCACGCCCTTCTACCGCGGCTCTGACTGCTGCCTGCTCACCTTCAGCCTGGACGACGGCCAGAGCTTCCGCAACCTTGCCAACTGGAAGAAGGAGTTCACGTACTACTCGGACATCAGGGACCCCGAGAGCTTCCCCTTCGTGGTGCTGGGAAACAAGCTGGACGTGGCCGAGCGGCAGGTGTCAGGCGAAGATGCGCGCCAGTGGTGCCGAGAGAACGGCGGGCACCCGTACTTTGAGACCAGCGCCCGGGACGCCACCAACGTGGCGGCGGCCTTCCAGGAGGCAGTGCGCCGTGTGCTGGCCTCAGACGACAGGCACGAGCAGCAGCTCCCCCCCGCCAACACAGTAGACCTGCAGAGGAAGAGCCCCCCTGCCAAGCCCTGCTGCTGAGCCAGCAGGGGGCAACATAATCTACCTTATGGTGCAGGCGTGGCTGGTGTGAGCCATACAGCTCTGTGTCACAGTACTGTATGGGTTCTGTCTGGAGCCATACAGCTCCATGTCACAGTATTGTATGGGTTCTGTCTGGAACACTAGGCATGTGTCAGCAGACAGGCAGGCTGCTGATGACTCTTTGAGCTTGATAGCCACATGGAGAGTATAACTAGAATAACTGATACTTTTACATACAATTATTGATTAGCTAAGTGACTGCTAGAGTGAAGAAATTATTATGAATTGTTTATGATCAATCTTTTTTATGTTCTAATTCTAAACATTTTTATACCAGCTTTTTTATCTTTTTCATTGTTCAGCAATTTCAAATATCCTATTGAGTTGAAAGTTAATATTGAAATAATCTGTCATCTATCCAATCTAATCTATTTTAATAGATTATTATTTTATTTATTTTCACAACATGATTGGTGATGTGATGTGTTACTGGCCAGCTATAGACAGGTGTGACCTGACCACCATTTAGGACTCTTTCCCAGTGTTCCAGTGGCCATTGAAAGGGAACACTGGCCCCCATATGTCAGGTGACCGGCTGCAGTCCGATCAAGACCCTGGTTAGGACCCATGTTAGGAGCTCCACTGGTGTGTCATCAGCCGTGCTGATGTGGATCTGGCGTGTGTGTGTGTACATCTGTTGACAAACTGTCTGGAACTTCTGAACTTGATTTATGGTAGAGAAAGGAACATTCAATCATTACTCTTAGCTCTAGCAGACATTCCTGCAGCATTTCATAAAAAGCCAATACAAAAGTAGCCTTGCGTTGTCTCAATGATAAGGACACGTGTGTGAGTGATCATGCTGTTTAGTCTAACGGGTGTACATTTGTTTGCATAAATAACATATTTATGTGCATATTACTTCAGGTTGTGATAATAGGATTTAATTTTAGATGCAGGATAATGGATATACTACATTGTTGGTGTAATTTCCTAATTAATGTCAGTTTTTGGGGAATGGGACCAAAGGAATACAACCTCAAATCTTTTGTGTGTGAATCTTAATGAATGGTTGAGGATGGATAAATAGACAAAACAATATCTGAATTGTTTGACAAATCTGCTATAAAGGTGGTGTCAACGATGTTAAGCTAACACACTTTTTGTCATATTCAGCGATTATCTTCTCAATTTCTGATAGCTGCATAGTGTGGGTGGGTGCTGAAAAAAAGAATCTGGTGTTTCTACACACAGCCCAGGGTCTTTACTCTGTAAATAGGAATACAAACACTATACCAGCCTTGGCCGTGTGTTCAATTTGGGGGACAGCTTCTGAGGGAGCAACCATATGACATTGAAGGGAGAAGTGTTTATGTAGATGTAAATCTAGTTGAAATGTCAACTATAGTTGACCAGAATTACTATATTTTACACTATTATTACAGTAATATAGTCTAAGTGCGTTGTTCCAAATCGGCGTTTTATTTAGAAAATATTCCACCAGAGGGCAGCAACAGATGAGAACCGGCATATGCACCAGAGCCATAGAAGGATCCATGGCTCTGACATGCAATACTATTTTCATCAGCCTACACATTTTAGTACTATAGTGCAAACGGGTCAGTACAAACCTAATAGAATTCAGATCACCTTCCATATTTTCAATAATGTTTTGTTTAATGGGAAACTGCTTGCTTTGCCTGAGTTTATAAATAAAGGCTTTTCATTGTGTTCACGCTAACTGTTTAAAAATCTAAATAGAAGTGGGACACAGACAACTAAATAAAGAGTCGGGCCAACAGTCTCACGATAATAAAAAAGATCGATTTTCTTTTTCTTTACTAGAGAAGGTTACAAAAATCATCACTATACAGGAGTTATAGAACTATTTCAACTTAAAAAATAAATCCATAATGAAACACCTAGGAGAATCACAATGTCAACAAATTACAATTAATCTTTTTTTTTTTTTTTTCAAAAATTGTGGGTGGCAAACATCGGCTATCATATAGTTGTCGGTACAATTGACTTCACATCACCTGGAAAAACTGCAAAAGACAGTTATGTCTCCTTCATGCAAATAAGGAAGAAACAACACCTCACACGTGTTATCTGTATAGGAAACAAGTTTGCCTACATTAACCCAAAGCACATACAGGTATATAAACACATGGCAATATAGTCCTTTTTTATACAGAAGACAGCTGCACACATGGACAATACTGACATGCTTTTTGTCATTAAAGTAAAAAAAAAAAGAGGGTATAATCAGTAAATTAGTTAGAGAATACGGTATTAATATGATTATTAAACGATATCTGTTTATAAAATGAATGTATGAAAATTCCTGACTTACAGCAGTGTAAACATCCAAAACTCTGGCTCACAGGCATGACAAACACGACTTTCATAAACTTTTAGGTTGAGAGCCGCTCATTTGGCTGGTCATCATAAAATGAAGCATAAACAAGTAATTACAGAATTACAAGAACCCAGATGCCTAAAACTGGACAGCATATTTCCAAATCTTTTTTCCACTTATTAAAATCTAGTAACCTCAACCCATATGATTACTGTCTTATATATTTTACGACATCATGAAATATGTATCATATCTATCATTAATGTAGAACTATTTAAATATTAAACACATTGCCCAAATTGTACATTTACAATTAAAAAAGCATGGAAAAAACATTGCGTGCTCCATTTGAGTGCTTGCCATCAACTCAATATTACGGGGTGGCTCATGTATTTACAAATGAACTTCAGTCAAAAAAGGGTACAATTTTGAAACATGAGACAAAGGGGTTTTCGTTATTAACACGACATAACTGACCATAGCTGACCAAAGTGTTTTATGACTAGCTTTGAGCTGAGGTTGAACCTCAGATGAGAATGGAAAAATAGTTGTTTGGTGTGATACCTGAGGTGGATGTGAGTCACAGAACCCAGTGGAGGAATCCATCCTCGATCTGCTGCTGACCACGGCGCTGGTGCGAGTGTAATACAATATAGTGCCACAAATATGTGAAGCGCTTGCTAAAACAGGACACACCTCTGGTCTAAAAAGCAAACTGGCGAAATGTCATCCTCTTATACACAACAAACCCTACCAGAGCCTATTTGAAGAAAACAGAAGTTAATTTCACGGGTGGGGGGACTAAAGGGCTTTGTTCGTTTTGTTTTGTGTAAATAGTGCAACAACTATCGAGCGTTACCCAAAAAAAGGTTCCAGTCAAACAGGATGGTGAGGTAAAGTGAGAGGTTGAGAGAAAATATAAAGTCAGATCAAAATTGTACAGTCATCCTTTGTGAGAGTAAGCCTATTTAAAAAAAAACCAACATCCATACACATTCACACATTATATTCATACTCATATATGTACTGTATATATGCATATAAAACACCAAAAAAAGGGAAGGCATTAGTTACAGCCTGGGTTCCCTGGGTTAAAAATCAGACAGTGGATGAGCTTTGTAGGCTGTTTATAGCTTTGTTGAGTCCCCACGACTGTCACAGCTGGGACGTGTTTGTTGGATGTGGCCCAAAAGCTCAGAGAGGAGAAGCTAAATTAACAGCTAACTGGGAAACCCCTCTACCATCCTGACCCTTTTCAACCCTCTTCCCTGATGTGAGTCATCACTGGAATGGTAATATACACTGAATGTACAAAACATACACGTACATGTGCTTGTTCTCTGTTGAAATGTACATTCTATGTTTCATGAAGACGAGGTTTGGGGGGTTAAGGCTTAAAAAAATTGAGGCAATGATTGTAGAGCTGGGTGATATTGACAAAATCAAATATTACAATATTTTTATTCAAGTCATTAAGTAATATTTTCAGAAAGTATAAAGTAAGTGTCACTGTAATGCTATCTTTATGACTAAGCAATAATAATGTTTATGCTGTATCACAGTGTTTCCATACCAGATGATATTTAGTCATTTATCATAATATTTTGATATATCGCCCAGCTCGAATCAGGTACTGTATAAGGACAATTGGCTAATAATATTTAGGTAAGCATTTGAAAGGAGTTTGGAATGCATGATGGCCTGTAATATGGATAGCAGTATATGAAACTAACAAAAACATTGATTGGGGAGTATATTGTGATACAGTAGGTGCCCCAATAGTCAATTTGAAATGCTTCAGTAGCACCCCCATTAAGAAAATGTCCTATTCCAAAGACAGAAAGGCCAAGATGTTGTTTTGTCCACTCAGTGTACTTAGAGTAGCAGGGAAGAGGACCTGGGCTAGGGTGCTAACCAAACATGACCTCAGAATCGTGTACCAGTACACAGGGACTAATGTGTTGGGGTGTGGGGTGGGGGGGCAATGTATGGAGATCACAATACAAAGAGGTCGGCCCCGCTTTATGAATAGGAGGAGTTGTGACCCTCCTTGGACCGTGCCTCAGCCTGCACGTCCTGGTCGTCCTTGGTCTTGATGTCCTGGTACTCATGGGTGTTGAGCGCTCCCTTCAGGTAGGCCCAGTTGGCCCCCAGGATCATCAGGTAATGGATCTGGCCACAGAGAAATGATGATGTCACAGCAGGCTATGACAGGCTGGTAGTAGTCTAGCTGGAAACAAACTTAGAGCAGGGCAGTGTGGTGGTCTGGGAGTTGGACATGTAACGCTTAATATAAGGCACGTTGCATTAAATCATGCATGTGTGTGTATGCGTGAAGGTGAGGCAAGTGTACAGCGCTTTGAGTGGCCACAAGGTTGGAAAAGCGCTACATAAATGCAATATATACAGCGCTATATAACCTTGCCCCAGTAAAAGGCAAGGCTGTGTATCTCTGTGCCAGTGTATGCCTGCATGCTTGTGTAGGCTGTAAGGCAAAATCCCAGCCCTCAAATTTGTGTGACACCTCACACAAATGAGAGGCAGTATTACTATGGCAACAACTGATAAACATGCATTTTAAAAAGCTTACCAATGCAATGACTGTAGCACCCGCACCAGCAAACGCAACAATATAGAGATGGTAGGATAAGTAGAACTGTAAACGACAGCAACACGTACAGTATCAGTTAGAGACAGTTGGTCTACGTGGCGGGAGAAAATGCTTGGCCACATCTCACCTCATTTGTGTTACAGATGTCTTCCAGTGTAGAACCACAGGCCTTCCCCGGGGTTGCATTCCATGGAATAACACCTGTGTTCAGGAGGACAATGTTTATTTTGTGGGGGAAATGTCTTCGCTGACCTTTCAAAAGTGCTACTCTACATTAATTAAATATTTTTCTTTAAAGCCATTTACTACACAGAAAGATTAAAGAAAGTGTGGTGCAATCATTGAATCATAATAAATATATTAACATTTAACAATAAGTAAACAATAATGTAAGTAATGAGGTTTAATGGTTTTATCTACAGAATAAGAGTGCAGCAGTTAATTATAAAGTCTTTTTTTTCACAGCAAGCTATCCTCTGAATGAGGATGTCAAGACACTATATCATACTATACAATAAATAGTCTGTACATCCACACACATGCATCAAATGAACTGCTAAATAATGGAAATGCTTTATTTATTACCCTTTTGGCAACTGTACAGTATAGCATGCTATACTAAATCCCCCTGATTCTTTTCATAGGATTAAAACAGTGGACAAATAACTAAGTACAGAATATCCTCCTGTACCTTTGATAGTGGAACACGAGATGTGTTAACGAAATACAGAGTTAGAGCTGGAGGTACCGTATTGCCTGACATCCACACAGATTGAGTCAGGCGATGTGATGTTGGCTGCAGGAGACTTCATGGCAGCGCAGGTGCTCCACATGTTGAAGAAGAGGAAAACGGGGATGGCAGTGAAGCTGAACATCCCGAGGAATGATAAGGCTAATATGTAGGTCAGGACCATGAACTACAGGAACGGAGAGAGTATAGTGTTTCAAACACATCATAATGCAATACTGCTTGGTTGGTAAGAAAACACTGATGCGTAGCTGTGTGAACATACAAACATGGTGATGCAGCGTCCACAGACAGAGGTCTTGAAGTCGCTCTGCAGCTCCTTCTTGATGGCACTGGTGGTGTAGAAGCCCTCCGCCAGTAAGAGAATGGCATACACAAAGAAGAAGGAAGCAATGCCGTAGATGATGTACTGAAGGATTTGGGTCCTGCAAACCAAACCCCGCCCACACACACACACACACACATTTATTATAGGTTCCATAATCCATTGATATTTTAACATTGCATTCCATTAGCAAACAAGTAGATACAAGAGTATAATGAATCCTAGAAGACAGACAGAGAGATAGCTATACTAAATAATAAATAATAAATCAAGACAATTAATTAGTGTCACTCATGAGTTTTACATTATTTTTACAATAGCAGCTGCGTAGTAATTTAGTGATTGACTTTTTAATTAAAAATCTGAAACAATAAATGACAATATATAACTTACCGTATAAATGAAAAAAAACAAACACACACACACACACATATATATATATATATATATATATATATATATATATATATATACACAATATATAAATATTTTATAAATATTA
>JAODLL010002032.1:0-12682 GCA_026546735.1 Forbesichthys agassizii
TATATATATATACACACTTTCTGCCACTAGATGTCACACTAATCACCAGCTTCTCAGCCAAACAAGAACTCTGTTTGCCACCCACACATGCTATAGTGCCAGCACTATGTAAACAAAGAAAATCTGATAAATCTGATTATGTTACAACATCCTGCTAAGGACAATATTTCACTATATCCTTAACATAAAAAATAGTAGTTGTTTTTTTCTGCTATATACATGTTGATAAAACACACCTTTTTTAAATGAACAATTTGGAATACTAACAAGAACACTAGCTTCATTGCTACAAGAGTTACGCAATGCAAGCAGCCAAATAGTTGGGAATCACATTTACTGGGATCGCAAAAGAGACCGCGGCCAGAAATTGGCAGTTTTGGACAGTTTTCATACTTTAGCGGACATAATGGACGACATTGTATTGACACATTTCAGACCATGTAAGCTTCGTGAGAGCTACATGAAAGGTAATGTTCGGTTGCGTAATATGTAACGCAGCGCGTCTTGTCATTCCTCAGCAAAATGACCTGCACCTTGATGTTTTAAATAAAGTGTGATATTATTTCACATGGTTTCATTTGAGTATAGATGAGAAGGCAATAGACTCGTTGCCATAATCCGACATTGTAGTGACGGGGCTAATTTATCCATGAATGAGGACACAGATAGATAGATATAGAAAGGCTCACTGGTTCTAATCTAGAAAGTAGTTTAATTACAGTAGCAACATACAGTATATGAGAGCTCGGCTGCACCTGCAGCAGATTGGGTGTGTGTGTGCGGTACCGTAGATGTTTGTATCGCGATTCGGTCTCTATTTCAGAACCGTTACCTTACTAAACATCCAAACAAATGCACCTCTCTCTACAGTGCTTCCTCAGAAGCCACGACCCCCATTCCTTGGCAATGGACACGCATTTCCTAGGCTGGAATATTGTTTGTTTTTACATTTCTAGAGGGCTTTGTAAAAACACTGCATTTTGTTTTTGTTTTTAGCGCACAAAGAACTGAGATCCAGCGGCTCCTGAATTTGACAAAGTGTGTTCGATTAGAATTGCTTACCTAACTCACGCTCACAGTTCCCTGCATTCACACCGCCAACGTGTTCAGCTCACAATGTGGCACGTTCCAATTCACTTTGAACAGAAGCATGTTCCTCCTCTCAGCCCCTCAGCTCCTTGGTGCATTTTTCAAATTTGTAGTGGTTGGAGTCAGGCTCAGAGCTGGGGGTGCAGTTACACTTAAATTGAAATTTGAATGAGATGTTTGACTGCTAATGATGTAACAATGTGGCCGAGAAGTTATTTAGCACGTTATGTTTTGCATAGGGATGCTCATAAAAAAATTAAAAAAAACATTTGACCAGAATAATCATGATTATGATCATTCTTTCTATAATCGAGCATCCCTGCTAATTGTGATTGCTTTTCTCTCCCTGCAGGAAGATCCCACTGGCCTTGGAGAACAACTCCTCGTGCTCCACAACACCTGCTCACCGGGCAAGCACAAACTCCCACAGTAGCAGTCCGTCCTCAGGCTTCCTGGGCCCCCACGCTCCCCCGCCCCAGCACCCCTACAGCCAGTCTTACGAGGGAAAGTCAGCGTTGTCTTACGGGACCACCCTCAACACCCGTGAACAGCCGGCCTTTGGCGCCGCGCAGGCCCGACAAGTGTCTTTGTCGCCGCAGATGCCTTCAGCCCACTCCTCGTCCTCCTCGGCCCCCCCGGTGCCCCTCCTCGCCTCGGGCCGGGCACTCAAGTCCCGCTCCTCCTCCAGCAACACCTCCACCAAGTCGTCCTTCAGGCCCAGGGAGACGATCTCCTCCTCGGGCTCTTCCGCGCCGGCCAACCCGTCCTCCCTGGGCGCTGGCTTCAGCTCCGGGAAGAAGAGGAAGAACAGCTCCCTCCTCCCCCCCTCCTCTTCCTCCTCCCACGGCCTCTCTGATTCGTCATCCTCCTCCTCGTCGTCCTCCTGCTCTTTGGCTGGCGCCAACTCCTCCACGTCCTCCTCCGCCGCCTCTCTTTTCAAGAAGAACTGTGTGAACGTGGGCAGCTCAGGAAGCAGCTTCCACCACCACCACCACAGCCTGCTGGCAGCAGCCTCTTCCTCCACGACCACCACCACCAACACCTCCGCCTCCTCTTCCCACACCGGGGTGCACAGCGTGGGCTTGACCTGCGGCCCCACCGCACGGACTAACTCCCTCAGCCTGAAGGCCGAGCCCTCCGGGGCCTCCACGGGCGGCTCCACGGGGAACCCCACCGGGGGATCCTCGTCGGGGCTCCAGGCGCGAGGCCCCCCCTCGGGCAGCCCCGCCGAGTCCATCAAGCGCATGAGCGTGGTGATGAACAGCAGCGACTCCACCCTCTCCCTGGGGCCCTTCGTGCACCACCACCACCCCCACTCCTCCGACCACCACCACCACCATCACCACCACCACCACCCAGGCTTCAGCCACCACCCCTCCGACGGTCGTCTGGAGGGGAAGAAGCGTAAAAGCTCCCCGGCCTCCAGCGGGGTGAGCAACGCGGGGGGCGGTGGCGGTGGGGGGGTGCTGGGTGCAGGAGTGGGCCCGGGAAGGCCTAAAGTGGCCAAATCGCCCGCCATCAACAACAACATCCATGGGAAACACAGCCGCAACGTTCCAGGTACCCCAGGGCTGCCCAACAACTCCCACTTACATCAGGTTGGTGCTCAGTGTGCTTCCAGATAGGTTTTTCTTTTTTTCATTTCTTTCATACTTACATTTTTTCTTTTTTTTGGCTTCATAAAGGTATAGTCAGCCATTGCAAGCTAAGGCTAAGTCTTTTCAAATTCAACAAATATCTCCTCGCATTTTGCTAGCTTACTTCTACACAGCCCTGGCTCCATAAATAGTAACATAAACAAAGTGGCAAACACTGCTCATATTGAACAAAGCCGCAGTACTACTTTGCTTCACACTAAGTGTGAGGCACTGCTGCGGAGGACCGCAGAGCGATTTGAGCTTGAAGTTAGCAAGAGTGACAATATGTCAGGTGATCTGACATTGGTGTGATGCTATTAGTTACGAACGCCCAGTTTGGTGATTGTAACGCCCTCTCTGCTCCTCTCAGCCCAAGGCCCGTCCCTGACAGCGGTTCCCGGGTTCTGCGGGTGAAACCAGCAGGTGGCAAGGGAACAGGACAGGCAGTAGCCCCCGGCAGCTACAGACTGCCAGAGGACTTCTCAATACAATCCTCGCTACTCTCAGCTTCCCATGATCCTCAGGGTGGAGATGATATGGACAGCTCTGTGACGTCTGTGTTGTCGAGGGCGATTATTTTTATTTTTATTTTATTTGTTTTTTTTCTCCCATAGCCATGTGTCGATGTGGGGGGGTGGGTTCTGAGAGGTCTTCCTGTGTGGTTAGGAGGAGGAGCAGCCATTGGGTCGTGTAGTCATAGGGCCTTCGGAGGTTAAGGGGCTTATATGAGGAGCCGACATGACGCAGAGCAACTGGAGAGCCAACAAGCTGATCTCTTCCGTGTGTGTGTTTGTGTGCGTGCGTGTGTCGGTGTGTGCGTATGTGTGTGAGAGAGACTGTAAATCTGATTTTACTGTAAATTCAGACTTACTTATGCCTGATCTCAGAAGCCTTGGAAAAAGAGACCAGCGAAGAGAGCAAAATGTCAGTCCCAACACCTTAAACAATGCTCATTTAGCTTGTTTGTTTTCATTAGTTGACTTCAGTGACGTATAAGTAACCTCAGGTTACGTGGAGTAGCCAGAGATTAGCTGGTAGAGACCTAGTCAAATAGTTTTGTTTTTTTACCTACAATAATTATGCAAGTGTTACCTTTTTTTCTTTCTTCTTACAAACTTTTTACACTGAAATACATAATGGGGAGGTGGGGGTGTAACTGAGAATCGAGTTGTGCAAATGTTGATATTTGGCCCTGCTTGTTCCCTGTTAATCAGAGGGAACTATTTGCCATCTCATTAAGTTGTTCGAAGTTCAGACAGGTATTTGACATTTTAATGATTTTCTTTTTCTACAGAGAATTAGTTTTGGGCCTCCAGTGAAAGAAATATGCACCCTAACTGTCTTTGGCTAGATTGTTCATCCCAAGAATAACTACTATTCACAGCTTGGCTGTAATGGTTTAAATGCCTCAACATAACACTATGTTGGTGTTCTAAGGTAAGATTAGACACAATAGTTTAACCACGTTATACTTGTAGACCTTTGTCAAAATGGAGTCTTAATTCTGGCAATACTTCGCAGTCTTTGAGATGATGGCTTGCTTATTTTATTTCTTTTTCTTTTTTTCCTAAGTGGTGGGTTTTTATGTGCGAGATTCATGGAGATGGCTTCACAGGGAACATTAATACTTTTGATAACACCTATTGATTTGTTGAACTTACACTGATGTCAGCAAGTTTGGGGAGAGTGTTTCTTTTATATCTGTTAAACCTTTTTCTTTTTGTAGCCTATGTATCAAACAAGTATTGAAGTGTCCCTATTTGGGAATACATATTTTGTTAATGAATTGTACATATTGAAATATGTATTTTTGCACAGGCGTTTTCTTACACATGGATTTTTGGTACAACTTAAAAGTCCTTATTTATTTAAAATAAAGTCAAAGAACTTGATTATTTGAAGTGGTTCACTGCCAAGTCTGTATAATGCAATATGCCTATAAGTCAAAGCTGAAGCATCTCCTGAATCGTGTACTGGATTAGGTTGAAGTGTTGCCACTGTAGCATGTCTGTATAACAGAGGATACCTGTATTTACTTTACAAGGTCTCGTGCTTTTACAATACTGTTTTGTTGCCTATGAGACAACACAAGATCTGTGACCCCACAAGCCTGTGATTCTGAAATGCCCAACAGGCTCCAACTGTGCCCATCGTCTGACCAGTTTTCCTAGACTTTGAACCCATACTCTTTTGTAGACAAAATACTTCAACACATTTCACGATTGAATTAAGATATTTCTTTTTATAAGGCTGAAGGGACTTAAGCAATCATCAGTGTAAGGAAGAGCACTTCAAATGGTCCCAACTGCTTCTGTATCATTGGTGCCAAACCAGTAATTTGCGCAGCTTTTAAAGGAAATTGTTCATGGCTTTTTAAAGAAATATGAAAGTGCCTGAATTAGTTTGACCCCAACTGTTTTGAGGACAGTATTTTTGGAGGGGTTAAGTTTTACTTACTTGAATGTTAAGTGTAGAAAAACCTGCCTATGAATCTGAGCTTGTCAGCTGCCCAGTATCAAACAGTGTTTCGATATCTTTGGGTTTATCAAAGTTTTCCAGAAAAGATTTGTGAGCCTAAGCTTGTAGCTATGGTTGACTAAATGTATGTACAACGTTCAATGAAGTGTTTTGTTTACCCTTCAACTCTACATCTTTGACTTGGTTTCCTGTAGATGGAAACGTTGCTACATTTTTATAAGCATCGAGCACCATAGACGAATGTGAATGTGACACCACAGCTTGCTTCTGGGAGGAAATACACCCACATTCATACTATGTAAAAGCATGTATAGAATTTTTTTTTGTATACATTATCCAATCATCTTTATCAGCTGGACTTTATGTATTGGCTGCTATGTATTTCATGAACAAAACAATAGGTTAGAAAATACTTAATATTTAAATAAAAAAAGATTGTATAGTCTATTTGTTTTGTAACAAGTTTCTGTAAATAAAATAATTTATACTGCTATTTATACATAATCATGTTTCTGTGTGTTTAATGAATTAACAAACATTTCTTAAAAGGAAAGTTCAAGAAAACATTTTATTATCTATATACACAATATGAGGACCACTTTTCCCAGACAAACTTAGTTCAGATAACGGGAACAAAGAAGAAATGCATCCATCTGATGAAAGCATGGTCTCCTGTTACATGTTGATAACTCGTGAGAGCTTCTGGACTCTGTTCAGCAACAAGTCACCCTTTTTGATGGTCTCCTGATACTGCCAGTTCTTGCTATCAGGTCTGGGAGAGAAGAAAAAGGAGCACCTTTAGTGCTCAGTCGTCTTAAGCATGCATTGAATTGGGCATTGGGAAAAGTTAACTTGCCTGTTAGTTTCCACAATCTCGTTTACTTTGTCGATTTTGCAATGAAGACGACCCGCAGCTATGAATCGAGAAAGTTCTCTGGAATTAAGGAAAACGTTGAAAACCAGGTTAAAGCACTTTTGAATAACCTTCTCTAGTTAAGTTTGAATTGGTGTCTAAAAATGTACTTTTGTAAACACCCACAGTTTTAATTGAATCTACATGACCGACCCAACATTTTCTTTAAATTAGCCGCGCGTCTACATTTAACTCCACGTTTCAAACTGTCAAGTCAAATTGCATCACTGCCTCAGAAGAACAAAACCATAAGAGGATGTAATGTCTCATGGAGATTAGGTCTGTGTAATGGCAAGAATTTGGAGATGCGGTACAGGGGCCGCGATTTCGATTCTAATGTGTGGCGCCGCTGCAAACAATGAAACACTGATGGGAATGAGCTTCAAGTTAAATCTGGTAACAAGCATCTTTCCTCTATTTTGAGGTTGATGTATTTTGTACGTGGTTGCTTTTACAAATAGATTACAATTTAAATAGATGATGTTTTAGAAAACTGATACACTATCGCGCAACATATATTCGTGTGTATTGATATTTTCTTCAACCCCTAATAGAGATGAGGCCCAAGACGTTCTATAGTGCGAGAGACATTTATGTGGACTCACTGGTCAATGAACTCTGTGCTGACACCGAAGGCCTCGGCCATGTAGCCCAAAGTGAGGGAGCGGTAGGACTCCAGCAGCTGACTGTAGGCCTGGATCCTCATCTCCCTCACGTAGTAGCGATAGTGGGGGGCAAACAGCCAGTCCTTCTTCATCTCCTGTTCCACCGTGGCTACGTCACAACAGTGGGAGGGAGCATGGTTAATTATAGAGATACTGCAGCTGCTCACAAACACAATATACCGTAAGTTGGTCCAAGCATTAAATACAAATTGCAATGTAAAAATGTGATTAACGGCAGCTGGATGCAGATTAATTCAAATGTCCTCACCCAAAGACTGGAAGAAAACAGAGTAGCGGCACTCGTACAGGGAGAAGAGATACTGACGAACTGTTGGCAGACTGTGGAGGACCTCCAGGATTTCTGCTCCCTTTATTACCTGGGATGAATGCCCAAGAAGAAAAACATAATTTTATAGTAAAATAGCTAAATCAACCCATTGAAAAATACTCTGAAGCATCGGGGGTGATTAAAATACAGCAAACCATGTATTTGATGTCAGAATGAAGAGGCTCTCTCGTACTCTTAGTCCTCTACATTATCCTTAATTTCAGAACATCCTAATCTTTTTCATGGCAATAAAAACTTTTCTCAGAAACTTGGCAACAAAAGATCTATTCATTGTTAACACCATCAAAACCAAAGCAAATCACATTGAAAATGACCACAATGGTCTTTTATCCCCCTTGGTTTTGCTAAACCACTCTGTTCCCCTTAACACCCACTTGGGGTTTGCCTATTGTGTGGGGGCATCAGAACCCAGTTTCCCAAATTAAACTCTATTATCCACATCTGTTGAGAAGACAGAGATATGCTCCTGTTATTTATCTAGCAAACGTTCATGAGGAACTGAAGATATGCTTCCCAGCACTTACTTAGAATGACACAAAGAAGAGGTGTGTGTGTTTATTTGAGACTACTCAGTGACTACAGACTACCTCAAGGGTGAACTATACCCTAAATAACAGCTAGAAAATATGCATTATGCAAATTAATATATTGTGTTTAACTAGGTTTCAGTTGTGGTCTGATGTCTCCGTTGGGTCTTTCATACCCTATCAAAAAAATTATATGTAGGGGTAGGAAATGGTAGTGGCCATAAAGTTAGGAAAAGGGATATAGAATTTCAAGATTATGAAAACATTTTTATGTTCATATGAAAACATTATGTTTTCATGTTTTTTTGTGCTGTTAAAAGGCTCCAGGGTCTCAGACCCAAAACAGAACATGTGGTAGGTTAAACAACTTTTTTTGTACAATTTGTAGATTAAAAAACAAAATTCTATTTTCAGGGTCATAAGATATGACGAATAATAGAAAAGTGGCCACTTTGCATCTCTCTCTCTCTCTCTCTCTCTCTCTCCCCCCCCCCCCCTTACCTTTTCACGCAGGTCTGGCCTCTTGAGGGCAATCATACAGACATAGACCGTGTATGTGACGAAGGTCTTGTAGTCCATGAGCTCGTACGAGGTGAAGGTGGACACCGTGTCAAGGAAGAGTTCCGCGGCCTGCTTGAAGTCCCGAATGGCCACACAGTACAGCCCCTGGTAAACCTTCAGACGGTTACGCCTGTCCCAGTCACCCCCCTCCTCGATGAGGCTGAAGAGACATTATTGATTGAAATCATGGCATCATACTCAGAAGCAGTTTACATAATCACATGATCCTGCACTGTATATTGTAGGTTCATGTACAATACATTGTAAACTATTAACTATTCAATTAATTATTCTAATCTACACACTATACTTTTTTTTTTTTCAACTGAAGCGTTATAAGCAAGCAAATGGTATATTGGCGTAGGTGTAAAATACAGTACAAATACTTATTTTAGTTTATGTATGAACTTTTATCACTATTTACACTGTAATTTGACCACACATGCACACTATATGTGAGATCACACCTTTTGGCCTTCTCTGAGTTGCGTGTGATAAGGTCACTGTCCATATAGAAGAGACCAATCCTCAGCAGGTAAAACACTATATCAAGTCTGTGTCCCAGGGCCACTGTCTTATCATAAGTCTTTCTGAAAGCTGTCAGGGCCCCTTCCTGTGCAAACACAATAAAAGATTAAAACAATTGTTGTGGATGCAAGTTATATATGATATATATTGGTTTGGCATGAATATAATAAATTACTGCCACGCTTTTACAAATGTTAATATATTGGTTTGGCATGAATATTATAAATTACTGTCACGCATTTACAAATGTTAATATATTGGTTTGGCACCTTGTCCCCAATTCTAATGAGATATTCAGCTTTAGCCATCATGGCATCTCGGATCTCACTCTCTCCCAAGTTCTTCTCTGCGTCTTCCAGGACATCACCAAGACGCTTGAGCTCCTCTTCATTGGCCTTCTTCATTTTACTAAGCAGGTCACTGTCTAGCTGCCACTTCAGCTCCTTACATAGGCCCTCATAATACGGTGCCATGTCTGATGAGAAGAAAAATATAATTTTGATGATAACATGAAGAAATACAGTTACGGTTTAACGGAGTTAATACATTTATCTACATACTTGACCCATAGGATGGTAACTAACAAGCTAGCATGCTTGGCAAACTAGCTGCTAACTGCTTGGATAAGGGGTTGTCGTTTATTTATTTATTTCATGTAATGACAATAACATGACGATGCATGCCAAGCTGCATTCTGTTGGGGTTGCTACATTACAACCCCGGTACTGTACATAAAGAAGATGACTCTTATGCAACAATGCGATGTAACTTACTGTTAGCTTTTATCGCGTCCATGAGCTCAGTCTTTACCACAGCATCCTGTCGATGGCCCTCCATAGTGAGCAGAAACTTCAACTGTGCTATCCTAAGATCGGGATTTTTAGGCAGGCCCTCTTCTTCCAGATTCTCAAGCGGCATTTTGTCAAAGAAATGAGATAACTAAAATAAACGTGTTTATTTTTAGTGTTCTCTTCAGCAAACTTGTCAACGATGACTACGGAAAACACTAGACAGCGCCTTCCGCCGGGAAACTAGTCAACGAGACGCGAAAAAAGCAGAGAATAATGGCAAGCTTGATAATTATACCGCCCCCTCTGGCCTACCCTAGGTATTATTGTTGGCTCTATTAGTTGAGTTGTGGTCACCTCGTCTGGACACTTTCTCAGCGAATTCCTTCAGCAGTATATTTTATCCTGCATAAAATACACGATTTCATGTATTAGGCCTAGCGAAATTAGTTTTTATAAATGTTAAAAACATTGATTTAGTTGAATGATAGGCATATTTTAACATGTATGTTCGTGCCTAATGGTTTAAACTGAAAATCCTGAAAAATCCTTAAAGAAAATCCGAAGAAATATGAATTCAGTGTGGGTCAACTACTGAGTGAATTCCTCTCCTCTACCGAAAACACCGCTCCAATACGATGCTTAATTATAATTTACACAGGTCATTAATTAAACGTTGCAGTCCTCAGTTGTATATTTCAGATCTCCTTATCACACTTCCAGGCCTCTTGCAGTAGGGTTACAAAAACAGTAAAGGAAACTCAACACCAGAGTAGACTAGGAGGGCGTCTTCTGGCAAGGGAAAATTGGCATGCCACCTCATTTGCTTGTTACATTTTCTCTAGTCTTGTAAAACATTAATCCCACTTTATATAAAATAGCTAACAAAGTACATGTCTCTCAATAAATACAAAATGAAAACTTTACAGGGGCACCTGGTAAGTCTTTCCGGATATGTATCCTTTTATTGCCTGTGTTATTACTTGTTTGCACTGTTCATTTCTACTTGGTTGGTGTAACATCATATTTTAATTATGAGCCAATCACCAAATGTGCCAATGCACATATTAGGCCCAGTATTGTATTATACAATACTGTATTAGTATTGGTAGTATTGGTAGTATTGTATTAGTATTATTATACAAGTTATGATTATTATTTTTTAGTTAATTTTTTTTTTCTGCAATTGATGTCTATGGCAGTGGCATGTGGGATCTTAAACTGTGTAACTACTGCTTACAACAAAATATTTAAAGTATTATTATTATTTTGTATCTTTATCTATCAATGTTTCCGTATAGAGAATACTTACAGATTATATACATTATTACAAATTAACATATTTCTGAGAAGACTGAATTGCCTGTGATGATCACATATTTATTAAATATGTTAACCCTGTTCAAAATATATTTCTTAAAGGGAGCATTTTATGATCATTAATGTATGGGATCTACTACTATCTTATTTTTGTCCACACAAATATTTTGATGGTACCCTTGCTCAGATTGTGTTTGCCCACTTCTTTACTGTTTGTAATATAAAAAGCTCAAACAAATGTATGAAATAATGGACAGAGATTTGGTAAAATAGTGTAATAACATTGCTAATTCCATTGTATCAGTCAATCAATAAAGACATTTAATCAACCAATGCTGTCATTGTCACGATCAGAAACTGAATATGTGCTGTGTAAACCAATGTATCACAGTCTCTTTCTTTACACTACAGACTCGTGGCAATGCTTTTTTCTTTATAGTAATTTTGGGAATGGGAGGAACCTTTCAAAATGGCTTCCATGGAAGTGGTATCAGTTCACCCTCACCGGTAAGACATACAGTACCGGTATGGGCATACATGCATTTGTAAAGTTTCATTACTATTGTTCTGTGTCATAGAAGCTCACAATGGTCCTGACACATACACATACATTGCTTGTAGTGGCCTGTTTTCCTATTGATTTTCCTGTGTCAGACCGCACCCACCTGTGTTGCTATTGGTTCACGACAGTCACTGTATTTGAGACATTGGCCTGGTGGAGTAGATACCACATACAGAAGGTTGATGGAGAGCATTAGGTATAGAAGCATATAGAAGAGGCAAATGTGTTACTTCTGAGGAGAGGGCCCCACTGTATGCACAATAGTGCCTAATTTCATATCCCTGGTACTGTTGTTTATTATTGTGCAGCCATGGGGCTGATGTGAATAACATTCTAATCAGTTCATCCTTTACCAACTCTCACTGCAGGATCACCTTATCTTCATGCAGATGTGATGCAGACTTCTGCCTTACACTTACTGATGTTGCATTGGCAACTGAGAAAAATAGAAAAAAAACATACTGTACATATATAACACAATTTGCAAGTCCACTTAGGCTATCTTGGCTGTACTTTCAACAACACAACTGTTAATGTAATGACAATGTTTCACACACATGGATTTAGCCTAGTCCTAGCCTAAGAACCCTTTTCAATGGAGATCTTCAATGGATTGTTCTGTTAGTCGTGGATTAGGCTTAATCATGTTTGTGAAACCAACCCTATATGTTCTTATATTTCCTGGGTTTGCAGCACATACGGCGGTTTATCAACAGCAGTTGGTTTGACAGATATGATGAAGTCCCACGACCAGAGACAGTCACACTCATCTGGTCAGCTATAGTTTCAGTATATGCAGTTGGAGGTCTGTGCGGTTCGCTTACTGTCAGATTTGTAACAGGCCTGATGGGAAGGTAAAAGTCTCAGTCCAGTATGTGTATAATATCCTGCAGACTGTAGCTCTCAATATTCAGTATCTATTACAGTATGTGACATACAGTATGTTTCTTCCTCAGAAAACGTGCAATGTTTGTGACCAGCTTCATTTCTATTGTTTCATCTGTGGTTATGCTGACAAGTAAAGGTGCCAAATCGTTTGAAATGATTATGATCGCACGGTTTCTGTATGGTACTGCAGCAGGTAAACAAAAAGTTCTTTAGGTGAAAACATCTTATCTGGGTTAATGCATATTAGGACCTATGACCCAACAAGCATAACAATACATTATAAATATTAGCTTTAGGATGTAGCATCCATTTAATGTACCTGGGAGAAAGTTCACCAACAGAAATAAGAGGCATGGTAACACTGACTGGAGCAACGT
>JAODLL010002033.1:0-12681 GCA_026546735.1 Forbesichthys agassizii
CCTCATCCCAGCCGCTTCACACTCGGCTGCGAACCGATCCATTGAGTGCTGGAGGTCACGGACCGATGATGCCATCAGGACCACATCGTCTTTAAAAAGCAGCGATGAGATCCTTAAGCTACCGAACCGCAACCACTCTCCACCACGACTATGCCTCAATATCCTGTCCATGAAAATCACAAACAGGATTGGTGACGAAGCACCAATGGTCAAGTGCCAACCACTGAGTTACGACCCCTAAACCACATTTACACTTTTTATTTTTACCACTTTGCCCCAAAATTCAAAACCTTGGAGTAATTTTTCACAACTCTAGGCACAAAACAGTAACCACTTGTTACACAGGCTGGGCAACACGGCTTCATGCAGCAAGAAGTGCCCGGGTTCAAACCCCGGCCCACTTGCTTTTTGTGTGGAGTTTGCATGTTGTCTGCGTGGGTTTCCTCCAGGTGTTCTGTTTTCACCCACTATCTAAATACATGTCAGGTTTACCCTCCAGTCAGTGACCAGTGACACTGGCTCCAGTATGGAGTTGGGCGCTGCACAGCGGCTGCCCACTGATCCCTTGAGGCATGGGTTAAATGCAGAGGATGAATGTATGTGACAATAAAAGCACCTTTACCTTATGTTCAAAACATTCCATTGTACTATCATATCTGTGCTCTTAACAGGTGGCCCTAACAGGGCAACACGCTGTGACCTCCCGGCTTCAAACCCTGGTCATCCTGGCCTTTCTGTGTGGAGTTTGCACGTTCTCCTTGTGTCTGCGTGGGTTTGCTCTGAGTGCTCCGGTTTCCCCCACTATCCAAAAATATGTCAGGTTAAAACTCTACCTGGAGTTGGGCGCTGGGCACACTGCCCACTGCTCCCTTGAAGGATGGGTTAAATGCACAGAACAAATGTGACAAGGAAATCCCCGCAGACACGGGGGAACATGCAAACTCCACACAGAAAGGACGGGACCACCGGGGTTCGTTAAATTGTGTCATTTTAAACACGTGATGTTAGTTTAATGAACAAATTACCTTACACACACTTGATGTGTGTTGTATCCAAGCATTTGGAAAACCTGTTAGAAATGTGAAAAACTGGCATTTTGTTGTGATTTTTGTGTCGAGAGTTGTGAAAAATTAAACCAAGGTTCTGAATTTTGTGGCAAAATGTTACAAGAAACTGTAAATATACTGTATTAGTGATCAAAGGGACAATTCAGTTATGGTACTGTATGTATTCACACTATAATAATATATATTATATTATATTATATAACACTTAGCAATGATCTGAGCTCCTCAGCGCACATGTGTGTGCGTGTGCGTGCGTGCGTGCGTGCGTGGCACAAGTAGTTGTTTTGTTCTGGCTTGCTAGTGAGACAAATGTGACATCTAAATGCAGTGGCGGCTGGTGACATTATTTTTTCGGAGGGCGCAATTTTGGGAGTTATGGTAGTAATTATTTAGGGTCAAACACTTCTTTTACTGCATTCTGGTGAATTTCTAGCCTATAGTCATAGTTCAAAGATGCTATTACATAGACTTTACATCAGGATTTTCTAAAACTATTTCCAAATATGTGATTTACTTTTCATATATGTAATACAAAAATAAATAATTTTACGTTCCCCGCTAGACAATATCAGTCCGCTGCTACAGCATTTAACACCCACACTGGATTGATATGGCCTGTGCACCCCAGCAACCACACAACGTTTTCTGTAAAGTGTATCCTTAATTTGATACTAAATGGCAATCTGCAAGTATCCTATGACATAATAATCAATAAAATAAATCCACTGAGACAAACATTTCTAAAAGATTCTATAACATTTTTTACAGCTCTGGATCTCAGTGTTGTAAGTGTTAAAGTTTATCGTTTACATGAGTAGGCTGACTCAGAAGAATCAAATGATCTGATTCTATGGTTCTTCGCTCACGCGACACAAAGGCAACAAAAATACAAATGTAAAGACTTTCTTTACACTGTCTGAACTGATTCAGAGATATGGGTCGTGCAGAAGATCCAGACTTCCCACCACTAGCCAATTATAGCCTATTATAAATGTTTGTATTTCATCATCCATACCTGCTTCTGAATCATTTGTAAATCGGGTCGGTTGGGTCCTCAATAATCCTTGGTTGTGAAAGTTTTTGTAAGTAAATAGTAAGTAAATGTTACTTTGTAAGTAAATTGTAAGTAAACAGTTACAAATAGTAAATAGTTACAAATATTGTTTTCAAACAAGTTAAGTATGTTGTTAAGTAAGTAATGTTACTAATTCGTTGCCAATAAAAGTGGTTGTCTCATCACCCTGCATCCGGAGGAAATATTTAGGATGCAAATTAGAGAGCAGGTCACCTGGTTGCAAAAGGTTGCCGAACGTACATACACACCCATTTTACTGGCATCCTGCGACCAGGAAGTTATGTATTCACACAGAAATTTATGAAAGGGTTGCAATTTTTCCTGTAATTTGGAAAAAATTGTGAAACGTGCCGGCGTAGCATGCGCATGTATGAGTAGCCAATACATTATGTATTTGCAATAATTAATTTATGTTTGACGTGAGAAGATCTTCTTCTCTCAATGTTTGATGGGGGGCGGTTCCCTAGCGCCCCCTATGGACCAGCCGCCACTGTCTAAATGGCAGAAAGTCATAGAGTCACTGTATCCACTGTTTGGTCTTGAATATTTGCCAAACCACCCTGCTCCTCCACAGAACAGGTACCTCTGCTATCTCTCATGTGCAGACTTTAAGAGAAATATCATTCAACATGAATGATAAAATATGATATATGCAAAACGCCCCCTGGTTGTCATGCCAATATAGTTGGGGTTCATGGGCAGGTTACTACATAATCACCCTGTAAGGAGTACTATGTTGAGAGAGGTATGTGAGAACGCTAGACCGCTAATAGATATGTACTGTAGTTAACTTATTAACACTGCCATGGTAAACTGATGACAATAAATATGGACCAGAGCTGATGGAATAAAGGGAACTCTCTCTGTAGTTGGTACATATTAAGGTTCTACATGGCTTCCTAATTATTGGAGAAATGCCTCAAGCCAACCCACCAGTCGGTCATTACTTACTAGTGTCTCAGGTTATTCCGAAATACTTTTTCTACCGCATATACATCAGTGTTTCCAGAGTTGGGGAACACTGCAGTACATAATATACTGTAAGAACAAGCCTAATGGTTGAAATGATTGACACAGTTTTTTAACCTATTAATTATTTCTAAAGACTGTATTATACTTCTGCTTTAGAACCTTGGCTGTTAAGAAATCATCCCTCCAATTTGACTGTGAAAGTATGTCACTACATTATTTCTCACAACATACCAATTTGTATTGATCATCAGTATGTAATCATGCATATTGAAACATTAATTCACTCAGACATTCACATCATATGATTAAGTCACATTTCAATCTAATGCAAATCAATATCAGACCCTCTTTCAGACCCTAGTATTTAATAGCAATAAATCAACCTGCATTGTCAGTGTGTCAAGAAAATAATCAACCTGCTTTAATCCCTATTCATTTGCATTCGAAAACGAAATCCATGCAGGCAACCATGAAATGCATGTCAGAGAGGCATGTGTCAAATTCAACCAACATGGTTTTGGTCTTGTTGTCTATGTCAAAGCATTTACAGACAAACACGTATACACACACTGTGGTGCCAGAATGTTCCCAATAATCTGAAAGTAAACAAATAAAGAAATACTGTAGATGAATTAAAAATGTATTTAAAAACTGGGTGACCTCACGCTGTGCAGGACACTTTGAACACAACTGTGTTCATACAATGTGTGGCCAATCGAGGCTCATTATCTTGAAGGTGCTGCATATTTTGTATACTTGCTGGACACTGACAGGGAAACAACATACAAATTGCAGAACAAATATACTTCAGAGGAATACTGAGGAAATGTGCAGGGACCAAGTAAAACAGATGCAGGCTGCAAGCAGAGGGATGCGCGTAAAGAACTGGGACACACTCTGCCTTTGTAGTCAAGTAAAAAAGGAATGGATTCATAAATTAGTAGAACCTCAGAGTTGCAAATGATTCAGAGTGAGTGTATGTGTGTGTGTGTGTGTGTGGGGTGGGGGGGGGCTTGTTGTGGTGCAAAAGCTCTCCAGCCATAGGTGTGAAGAGTAAAGAGAAGGTAGATAAAAGGGGTTGCTTATTATTTTCTGCCCACAGGAGTGTGGTCTCCTGAGGTGGGGATATAATGCACGACTAGAGAACACTAGAAAAGCCAAGTCAATAACTGTTATAGGGACTGCCCTTCCCCGCCCACTATCATCCCCCTGTTTATCCGGCCATCCTCAGAAACACATCCATACATTATTGGTCAGGGAGAGAGGCGGTGAGGCGGTGAGGGAAGGAAAGCGAACAGGAAGACAGCCGTCATGATGTTGATAATGTGCGTGGAACTTCACACTTGAAACCACGCCATTTCAGGCCCGCTTCTCAGACAGGAAGTCAACTGCTTTTCAGGGTCTGGAGGATATAATGCTGTAAATACGTTTGTTATGAGCAGAGGATCCTAGAAACAAGAGGACTGACTGTGCGCTACCCAGCCAGCCAGCCAGCCAGCCAGCCAGCCAGCCAGCCAGCCAGCCAGCCAGCCAGCCAGCCAGCCAGCCGGCCGGCCAGCTCCTCTGTTGGAAAGGAGCTTGGACAGTTCTCAGTCAGGGGTCCGGAGGCTCAATGTAATCATCTGAGCCTCGTGGCCTCATGGATGTGTTGGTTTGCTTGAGCTGTGTATTTGTGTGGGCTCCGCTGGAGTGTTTGATGTAAATACACTGGGGCCGTAGCCTGCTGTGTTGACATACTACGTCAAGGGATCGGCATGGGTACCTGGCCAGTTTTCACAGACTCAGACTTGACAGAATATCACATTAGAAAAGGTTCAGATTAAAGGGCCGCCCTGGCTAATGTAATGGGCCATTTCAAAGGTCCAAACACAAAGATCGGTAATCTATGAAAAACATAAAACAAATGCAAGATCACATGCATAATTCAGAAGCCCTAACAATAGCCAAAATGTAGCGGCCCTACTGGCCAAAGGGTCCTGTTATTTCTAGTTACTGGTTACGCCATGTTTTTTCCCCCTCCAATGGGGAAGGACACTGTGTCCTGTGTGCCTATATTCCCTCTTTGTGATATTTGAAGGAAACAAAACTGTGCTGCAAGGTGAGACCGTCAGTGGCACACAGTATAGTGTGCCAGACAGCGCAGAGACTGCAGTCATTTAGTGCTAGCTGCTGATTGGAAGCTAGCACACCATCACTCAGTCATGCTCAACAAGTCTCTCTGTTTATTATCAGATAGCAGCCATCACTTGGCGCTGCGGGTGACAAATTCCCTCTCGCACACGCACACAAGTGAGCCATGAGCCCCCACACAAACACACACAAATTACACATCAGCAGGCACGTGTGCGCGCGTCCACAGGAAGTAAGCAGTAAACACCCTGACAGCTCTTAGAAGAGTGGCAAGTGGGTCAAGGAAATGGTTATACATGTTCATTTGTGTGTTTCACAGCATGTATTCATCTCTTGTAACAATGCCGTGATTCATTAAGGACGAGTCATGCAGTTAGACACAAATAAATTAAACAATGTTTATGTAGGGCGCAATAGTTCAACCTATAGCCATGTACATAAACAAAAGTCAATATAACACGCACTTTCGCAGCATGCGTGCACGCATGCACACACTCACGCAAACGTGCACGCGCGCAAAATCTAATTGAATTACCTATGCCGGTACGCATTTTTAATTAGTCGTAGTTGCACCAAACAAAGTCTGCCACAGCCTGCAGGATGACACTCACCAAGGATTGCCTTGACTAATGACTTATGCATAAGTGTTGAGTGTGTGACAATTCTGTCTGTGAATCGGAGCAAATTAGATGCCACTCAAAGACAGAGCAGTGTCGCCATCACTGGAACCCTTGCAAAGTTATACAGATTTCCACGATAAGAGAGCGAAAACAATCACACATTGTTATTCTAGTCAGGCACTGAAACAGGGGAGCGTTTTGAGCTGTACAGGTGGGGAGATAAACCTGTATGTTTGTAGAGGCAGTAGGAATCAGTGGTCTATTAGTTTTGTCAACAAGCAGACCCTTAACCCATGATACGTCTTATAATTGCTGATATATGACCTGTCCAACTACTGACAAATGTACTACATGCCAAATGCCGTCAATGTAAATGTAAATGTAAATGATATGGCAGCATACAAGATTATTACAGATAACACAAACCCTTTAGATAATGGGTGAGAAAGACAAGACAAGAATAAGTTATCCTTATGAAATTTGTCCCCTATTAAACAAAAACATATTCATTAGTTTCACAAATAGGCATCACACAATACAAGTTCAAATTACACATTTGTAAAATATAAGGGTACGGAGATGGCGGGCATCATTGTTCCACCACGCATCCCGGACTCACCCCTCATCTTGTCATTGCTCACACCTGGTTTCCGTTGCCATAATTAGCCATAAGTATATGTAGCCCTTCTGTTTCACCCGGTCTTTGTTGGCTATTATTCTCTCTATTGGCTACTGGCAAGTGTTGTTTTTGTGTTCTATTAAATCCATTGTTTGAATTACTAAACCTGCACCTGGTTCCTGCTCACCACATTACATAACCTTAACCCAACAGAGGAAAGGCTCAGAGCTAGCCAATCAAAAGTGATCATTTACACAACTTAACTTAGCTGTGCGCCCTAACGAGCCCCTGCTGCTTTAAATATGAAGGCTTCGGTGGCAAGACAAGCTTCGAAGGCTTCAGACAAGCTGAACATTGAAATTCACGAATCTCAAAAGAAGGATTCAGGATTCAGAGTTCTGCACAATCAAGTCCCTGGGAGAAGGGATTACGTTCATCACGTACACACATACAAGGTCCCACTCTCATGAGTCTGTAGCGTACTGTACCATTATGGTGGTTGCACGTTACTGATCTGAATAGGGGCCAGGTTTATGCTCCGCACACCACTGGTGGGACTGCATAGCTACAATAATGGTTCTGTTTTATAGTATATTGATTGCCATAGCTACATCAACCTTATGGAAATCGCATGAGGGTATTAAGGAGCTGTTGACTGAAATTAATCTTTCCGTTATTTGTGTAATGTAATTCCTAATTAATTTAGTTAGTTAGGATAGCTGCCCCATGCTTTAAGTTATTTGAAAAGGAAACAAAACATTACAGAGAGATTTGTGCCTTTCACCCAATAAAGCTCAAACCAGAATAATTATTTAATGTGACTGAATCTTCAGAAATCGGCACTTAGAAGAAGTAGTCATAATTATGCAATAGACTAATCAGGGAAATGAATATAGAACACATATTCTCAGTAATGGGCTTTAGAAACATTAGACTAATTTGTACATATTGGACATCAAGAATACTAGAGTAATTTCCATAAATTCTTCGTTTTTTCAGGTTCAGTTGAACCAAAGTTTTTCATAGAGTCACTATAGCATGTATCTTTGGGACTGTGGACACATGTTTTGCCCTGAGCAATCTCGACTTCATCGACCTGGCTCATAAACAAGGCATTGCCCCTTTCTGTAATACATTCCCTCTTCACGAGTGGCTGTATATTTCTTTATACAGTAGCGGAGGTCTGAGCCCAGCCCGGAAGGCCTAAACCACCTGTGTAGCTCTCTTCTTTAATGTGCTCCTCTGAGAGACACTTATACCCTCTCTCTCTCTCTCTCTCTCTCCCTCTCTCTCTCCCTCTCTCTCCCCCCTCTTGCTCTTCGACCAATTCTACTCGAGGATAAGGGAGAGTGTGATCAACGTGTTAACCACGCCACCACTAATAGGGTAAGAAGTTTCAGGCAGCAAGAGATGAGATGCAGAGGGTGTCTTCGGGAGCAGAGGTCAGGCTCTGCTAACCCACATACAATCATGTCACTTTGCAAGACACGTGTATCCAAAGAGAATTACAATGAGTACAATGTCAAGGGTGGACGTGGAGCGCAAGGGTGGACGTGGAGCACCGATACAGGTGCTCCTTGCACCTTGCATGGCTGACACTGTGTCTGTGAATGGGTGACTGTGAGGCGATCCTGTGCAGCCCTTTAAGTGACCTGTAGGTTAGAAAAGCGCTATATACAGTAAATGCAGTCCATTTCCAAGTAGCAGTATTACAAGGATCTAGGTATCTTTCCCAAGGAAGCTTTACAGGTAGGCTAAGTCAGACGCTTGTACCTACAGTGAACTTATGGCTGGCAGTCAAACCAGGACCTCTAGACCCCATACTGTACATGCCCCTATATCTGCTATAGGAGGCAACACTCTAGCCAATCTTCTGATACAAAAACACACAAGGTGCATGTGCATGTGATTGTCTACCTACAGTATATAAGGATAATAATTTTAAAAAAAGATAATAAGGACTGACTAATATGTTTCTATGTGTTGAGTTCACCATTCATTTCTCAGGTACCATCAAACAGTGACCAGGCAAAGGGCTCCCTGTTGATGGACTAAGGCAGAAACATACAGCATCTGGTTGGGCTACTGCTATTCAAAACAATCCATTGAGTTGTTCAGATGCTTTGGGTCAAATGCGCCTCCAACAAGCACACACAAGTTACTACTACTACTACTAGCAGTCACGCAGGGGCAGACAAGCATCTAAAATCAGCTTGGAGTTTCAGACACAGCATCCCACACAACAGAGCATGGCTATGATCAATATTAGGTTATGGAAATTATAGCCTAATATGTATTAAATGAATCGCCTTTGTTAGGGTCCAAGTATATAGGTATAGATTAATACAAATATTAAAAAATATATATACTGTACTGTCCTATGTACACTCGAACACATACTGTACACATGCACACGTACACGCACACACGCACACACACTCCAGAATATTTCATTAATGCAGCAGAACAAGGCACCGCCATGATGATGAGAGATATTGGCCTTGGGAGATCCTCCTTGATGCATCATATGGAAACCAAGAACATGCCATTTATTAGTGCACACACTACTTTTACTAACTAATGTATTCTACCACTCACTCGTACTAGTGGTAGTGTGTCTCCCGTACGTCTGTCTTTATTTATTTATTTAATTTTCAAGAATATTTATCTAAAGGGCTATACAAAAGGTTTCAAAAGGTCACTTATTATTTGACTAATCTTAGAGAGAGAGAGAGAGAGAGAGAGAGAGAGAGAGAGAGAGAGAGAGAGAGAGAGAGAGAGAGAGAGAGAGAGAGAGAGTTATTTTCCTGAAACCAGTATAATACATATCACAGTCATATAACTGTATTTTCAGAAACCGCACATACAACTGTAAAACCCCAGGATGGCATGGATCAGCCATTTGGCATTTGTCCCAAACTTCCAAAAGTCTAGAGTCTAGAGCGCCTGAGTTACTCATGCATTTAGAATGACTATGTGGAACTCAAAAAGAAACCAGAATCAATTTGACTTCCTCACAACTGTAATGGAAAATCAGAAGAACCAAGTGCACAACATATTCTTCACCACCTTTAACCTATTATCATGCAGAATGGGTGTTTCAAGGGTGCCAGCACCTGGTGGTTGGAGACGTAAAGAACATTTTTTTTAAATCACAATCAAAATAACTATAGGGAAATTGTGGTTGGGCAATCTGTGACCAAAGCCTGTTTTCCTTGAAAGACATGGATTCAGGGACGAGGAAGCCTCGGGGTTAGAAACATCCTTGGAGCATCCCCCCACCCCCAACTTAATGTTTTTGATGGCACCACTACTCCTCAATTAGAAACCATTAAAGCTATCATTTGCTAACTTGACAGAGAGACAATGCTTTAGGAATTAGCCCCATCTTGCTTATTATTATTGTTGACCCTGGTGACAGAGATCACTGAGCACTGGCCTTATTTAATCAGTGGATGGTCCTGGCATGTTCATGAACAATTACAAAAACTATCAAAATCCCCCTGAGGAAAGATATGTTGATAATTAGATATTTTTCCACTGCCATAAATAGTTTACATGTACATAGTACTTTATGTTACTTACCTTGTAGTGCCCCTGGCACCTCACATATCAACCACAGCTCACACTTACACTCTTTGAAACAAGGGTAGTGGGAGGCAATGCTGTGAGTCTATGAGCTTGACATTGGAAGGGTTTGGGAGCAAGAGGGGTGTCAGTCACTCAGGACTGTGGGAAGGGCACAGGACATCATTTGCAGGGGCCAAGCGATGTAACCCAGCCTATACTGTTGCCTGCTGGGTAATTTTCCCACCACATACGGTATTTTCCTGGAAATCTAGCTCCTTGATGTTATGGTGCTCTCAATTGCAGGGCACAATTACACCCTTGGCTTCCAGCAGCAGAAGATTCCTGCTTTGGCCTCTGAAATAGTAGAGCAGAAAGCAGCCGCTGGGGCATGAATGTATCGTCTGGCTCTGGCATCCGAGCCTGTGATATTTTCGCCCCGTTGCGCCGACAGACTGGCATTTAGCATTGTGGCTGATGGACACTAATAAGGGCTAGGCTGCTGCAAACCACCCCAAAGCAGACCATTGTCAGCAAAGCCATGATGAAATACCTGATCAAGTGTGTCTATCTACATGGTTGATTGACCCAGAGGTCCTGGGTAGTACATATGGTGGTTTTAACCAAAGCTGAAGCAATGGATTGACAAACAAGCTTTTGAGAAGCTCTATCTGTGATTAAGCTTCAGTCACGTGACATGAAAGCAGCTCAGACACTTGATTGACTATCTCTATTTCAAGAAATGGTGCCAATTTAAGTCCTAGCGTCACATTTGAAAGGCTGAATAACACTGAAAATGAAAATAGATGTGCGGGATACCAGTCAGTCTGTCAGTACAGCATGGCGAGAGAGAGAGAGCACATGTCTGTGTGTCTTTCTGTAGGCGTGCACTCAGGGTGTATGGGTGGGTGGGTGTGTGGGTAGGTGATTGCTGTCGGGAAGTCACCGTGCTGGTGGGTGGTCTGTTTTAGTTGGCAAAATTGAGGGGGGAAATTGGATTGACAAAAAAAAGAATAAAGAAATAAAGACACACACACACACACACACACACACACACACACAAATGAGCAGTGTGAACATCAGCAATTCTACTTAAGAACAATAGCATTAGACCACACGTTAGACGCTAATGTCATAATCTAATAGACCTCGCCAGTCGTGTCGTCACCGCTCACAGTCGGTAGCACTTCTAGAATGGCATTTTTCCTATGTTTTAGTTTTGGGTTATGCCATGCTCCAGTTCTATTCAGTGCAAATAAATTGAGCTTTGACATACATTTAAAGGTATAGTCAGCTATTGCAAGCTATTTGTAAGATAATACACCAAATATCATATAATATAATTAAAAAAAAAATAATCTGATACTTCTAGACAGCCATGGCGCCGTAAATAGGAACATAAACAAAGTTGCGAAAACCGCTGATATCAACAAAGCCGTAGTACTATGATTTGAATGCATTTTCAGGTGTGGAGCAGCGCCGTGAAGGGCCGTGGACGTGAGGAGGGATTTGTTAGTCTTTTGTTGGTGGGTCAGTGGGTCACTGAGTGGGAGTGAGTGGGTCATTAAAATTGCAAGCGGCCAATCAATGAAAGGCTTCCACGCTTTACTACCGTGTTGTTTCACTCATTGGTCGTGAGTAAGGTTGTGTTTAAGTTGTATAAACTTTTTCCTGATTGGATGGCATCCTATGTAGTCGCAGGCATACCATAGATTCTAGAGTGCTCTGCTCAAATATATTTGGCACACACACAGGTATAGTATTAGCTAAAACGGATAGTTTTTTGAAAATTACGTTACCGGTACTAGATAAGTCCTCTCTAAGTTGATTGGTTGGCCACAAAAAAGTTTTGGAACCCCTGCCTTATCCCTTCGAAACATTGTGCTAGTAACTTTTATTACATAATTTGTTATAAGTATTTCAGTAGTGTTAATTGAAAATAAATAAAAAATAAAGCCAAAGGTGTAGAACAGACATATACTAATGTAAGTTGCCATGGTAACATTTCCCGCTGAGTGATCCTGCACCTGTGTATATTATACAGTATATATACACTGGAGCATTAGCTTGCATGTAGCAAAATGCTTACTTTAACTAGTTAGCGATCTGGAAACTGAGAAACACCAGTTGTTTCCAGGCAGAAAATGTTCCTTTCACAAAATCGTATGTTAATCACAGATATGGTAAGGGGTGGATATCGAAAGCACCCTTCATTTTTCCCATAAGGAAAATCTGTTGGACCCAGAAATCCTTATATGGGCATCAACACATACAAAAATGTTGTGCTTTGTTTGAATGTGTGGATTTTGTGGCCATGCACTGCATTGTCCATTACAGTTTGTCCCTGCTACAAGACTTAACACAAGACTTAACAAAGGAAGCCACTCAGAACATATTACTGGCTCATGGGACACTGTAGGCTTCTGGAATAAGTAATTAAAGAAACTTGGCATGGAATTAATCATGGAACTGTGATTGCTAAGGGAGGCCCATATATTCCTGTCACCTTGGAGACCATTCATTAATGCATATAAGAGATATACTGTATATGTATGTATATATATATATATATATATATATATATATATATATATATATACACACACACACACATTTGTAGTTTGCAAAATC
>JAODLL010002034.1:0-12681 GCA_026546735.1 Forbesichthys agassizii
GCAGGTAGCCTACTTTACGATAGTGAGCGATACCATAAGTTAATGAGGAGCAGGTAGCCTACTTTACGATAGTGATACCATAAGTTAATGAGGAGCAGGTAGCCTACTTTACGATAGAGGTACCATAATTTATTGAGGAGCAGGTAGCCTACTTTACGATAGAGGTACCATAAGTTAATGAGGAGCAGGTAGCCTACTTTACGATAGTGAGCGATACCATAATTTATTGAGGAGCAGGTAGACTACTTTACGATAGTGGTAACATAAGTTAATGAGGAGCAGGCAGCCTACTTTACGATAGAGGTACCATAAGTTAATGAGGAGCAGACAGGAACCTCGTGAACGAGGTTCTATTACAGTAGTGCATACTGTAATCCAAACATACCTTTTTACTAACTGATGTGACAAAATTATCTTAAGTTTTCTTTTGCTTGCAAGTTTAATTTGCCAGTAAGTTATTTTTAGGTGCCTAGCTAGGGGTGTAACAGTACACTGAAGTCACGGTTCGTTTCACACCGCAATACAGCCTACAGCCTAGCCTATATAACCTATATAACCTCCCTTTTTTATTTTATTTTTTTATACGTGCCATGCCGTGGAAAAATACAGTATATTGTAGGAGCAGAAATATACTACAAATATGTTTTATTAGACCAGCCACGCTTCCTTTCACAATAATGTCAATGATCCAACTGTTGTATTTATAACACGCCAGAGCATCAACCTTCAACGTGCCTATCAAAGCACTATTGAAGCCCTGTTGAAGCCCTTAAGCCGGGACAAAAGCTCCTTCTCAGGTGTTATGTTCCTGCTGATGATACTGCCAGACGAGAAGGAATAAAATAGAGGCAGGGCTTTTGATAGTACATCATATGCTCCTGGAGGAGAATTCAGGTTAGACAATAGGGATCCCACATCAAATCACTGACCAATAAACATGTCCGTACAGTGTGTGTACACACACACCTTAACCTGAATATTTTTTTCACACTGTGATTAGGGCAATGTGAAACCAATAATAATTATTAACTGCTATAAATATTGATGATGAATATTGACGATTTGAGTCACTGGTGGAATTATTTCTTAGTAAATCCTTAGCTGGAGGAATGGGCAAAACATGCAACCATATTATTTTATCTTCATTAATAATAATCATAATTGTCTTTCGGTCACCAGGACTTTATTTTACAACCTTTGATAATAATGCAGGTCAAACCCTATTGTCTGGCGTCTGACGATGTAGCTTTGCGTTACATCTAACAAGGTCACACCTAAATAAGATGCGAACACATTTAGTCTTGTTTACGCAAGGTTAGTTATGGTTACTTCACCGCATAGCTCGGCAGAGAAGGGAAAACAACAAACCCGAGTGGCTGAGAAAAACAAATTAGGAAATCAATATGTCCTGGCAGATGCCCAGGCTGTGGCTGTGCCCTGCCCTGTGTCTCCGTGAGGTCCCTTGTGGGGACCTGTAAGTCTGCCGTGTTGTATTTCAAATTTCAGACGTGCCAAGGTTATTGTCATTTATTCTCAATTTTTGCTGTGAGCCGTGAGGATGTAGTCTGGTTACCAGACAAAATATTCTCTTTGCAGTCTGGCCCAGAGCCATGGAAAGAGATAGTTGTGTCATCTCCATTCACTCCAATGGACCATTTTTTCCTCAGAGTCTCAGAATAGTTCCCGGAAGTTAGCCTAAATACACAAATTCAATTTTAAATGTAAAACGGTGCATTTATTGACTACAAATTACCCAAACACACACATATATATATATATATATATATATATATATATATATATATATTCATATATGGCAATATTTGGGCTTGTGACAACTGCCTGCGAACGCCGAACGCTGGGTGAATCTGTGAGGGTAGCGGCAATTGTGATGCCCAATTTAGATACTATTGATCTGGTGGCATTTAAATATGTATTAATATGTAGGGCGGTGAAGATCAAATGCTCCCTGTACTTCTGAAAGTACGGATTAGGAAAGGGATGTCTGCTATACATCTAGTGGAGAGTTTTTAAAAGAAGTCCATGGCGAGTTAAACGGTGGCTTCTGCAAATATTATTGGATAGCATTGTTATGTATGTTATTAAAATGCAAAATTCAACGAGTGTGTGATAGTTGTGCTCAATGCAGACTCCCAATGTCAAGGTAATTGCTTTCTTTAATAAAGCTGTTTGTCTGAATTAGAATCCTGGGGATTTTGCCACATGCTACCACATATATTGTTGGAAGATCTGTTGAAAATATAAAACAATTATCTGGCAACATGCTGTGAAGTAAATCTGTTTCAAGGTGATTCCAGCTGGCTGGGAATCCACTGTCAGGTGAGATATTCAAAGTCTAATGTTTGTAATGTGGAAATCAAAAATAAACATTCTTTCTTGGAACACTGTATCGACATTGAACCATTAGTTCATTCTACATTTCTGAATATATTTTCTATTTGCTGTCTAAACCACTCATAGACCAATATTTTACTATGACCATTAGACTAGATGGCTTCATTTGGGAATAACTAATTATAATAATTCTAATTGTAGAGTGTGAATATGAAAGAATATGAATTAACAGCTAGTCTCTTTGAGTGTTAAAATAACATAATGTAATGTTTAATACAAACGTTTGAAATTAACTAGGCCAAAGCAATGGTTTGATACATTACATGCCTTAAATATGAGTCAGAGGGTTGGGGATGTTGTATTTGCAAACATTGTGTATTGTAATATTGTAAGTCTTAAACACACTAAAAACAGCAAGATTAACAGCATGACAATTAAAAATAATTTCTTGTCAGGAAGGAAGAGAAAAAAATACTGTATGTACATTAGTAACAGCATGATATAGTACTGTACGTCACTATTCAGGTCTTTATAAAGACCTGCATAGCGAAAATGTACATCATAAGATATTACAGAGATAGCTCTCCCTGTTATCCCTGTCCCCTGATCTCGTGTGAGCGCGTGCACGTGCGTACGTGCGCGGCATTGGGGGTTGAGACAGACTACATTTTCTGGCCAGAGGGGTCCCTGCATCTGTCATAACTGTCAACAACAGCGGTGCTCCATAGATTTTACGCACAAAGCACAACATTTGCACGAGATGAGCAAATCCTTTAAAAATGTATGTCAGTCACAGCAGCGTATAAGGATGCTTTCATCATAACCCTAACCTTGGATGCACGTTGAGATATCTTTCCACCGGGCAACATGGTGGCCCAGTGGATAGCACTGTGGCCTCACAGCAAAAAGGTACTGGTCCTTGATACATTACATGCCTTAAATATGAGTCAGAGAGCAACCCCAGTTGCCCTGACCTCTCTGTGTTGAGTTTGCATGTTGTATGCTGTTTCTGCGTGGGTTTCACCTGGGTGCTCCAGCTTCCCCCACTATCTAGAAACATGTCAGATTCATTCTCCAGTGTCATGTGACACTGGAGAATGAATCAGAGACTCCAATCTGAAGTGGGAACTGGGTGCTGCACAGCAACTGCCCACTGCTCCCTTGAGTCTACACAGCCAGAGGAGGAATTTCACAACATGTATGTGACAATAAAAGCATTTTACACTGCATTTTTATTATTATTTCAAATGATTGCTCATCATGTATTAAAGAATGTTTTTTCCAAGATTCCAAGATTCTCACATGTATTCGCACTTGCTGTTAATTAAAGTGTAGCACAGACAGACGAGAAAGATTCGTAAATTTGTAAATCATGACACCTTCTCATGCTAAGCTTCGCTTTATTTTAAGGGTGCATTGTGTGTTTATGCTGTCTTTTGGGGCGATCAGCTCCTAAATTTGTCTTGGAAGCTTTTACACCTTCATTCAATGTGGTGTTTTGCATTCCAATAGGTTTGCAATTTACAGCATGTCTAGATGCTTTGTGTTTTAAGAGCCAACACTCCAATATGTTGTTGCTCTTGAGATATGGGTTGAAGAAAGCTTTAATAGGACTTTACTAATCTACTCATGAAGTCCAAAACATAGAGGTTAAGAAATAACAAAGAAGAGATTAATATATTGTCAGCAAAGACCAGAGGGGCAACAATAATGTAAACATGTATCCAATTAGTTTAAGAGACAATTACGTCTGAAAGAAAATAGTACACAATGGTAATAATACAATTTATTAATTTTTTCGCCATCAAGAAAACAGTTCCTTTCAAATTAGGGATTTCACGGTAAATAGAGAGAAACTTTAATTGATTGAATTCTGAGTTTTGTGCATATGCACTATGGGAATACATTTTGGGGGAACAGCAACAATAAAAACATACTTTATTATTTTGTGCATGGTTTTCTATCCATCTGTAAGATAATTTCTCTGGCAAAGTGCAGTGTGAAGTGTTGAGTTTCAAACTGTCTGAATTACATGCTTTTAAAATCATCCATGGAAAAACATGTATCCATATATTAGATATGTAGAAGAACAAGGAAAACATTTACATTATATGGACCCTTAAATATTTGTTTGGAAAAGTTAAGGTATACAGTATATTGTAGCTTTTTTCTGATAAAATTGAAATAGCCTTATTGTTTTATTATAACGTTAAAAAAATAAACACAAAAATGCTGACATTTACTTTTCTTTAATTAGTGATATGAAATAAGATCTTATTTTTATTTTTCTTGATCAGCAGCACTAACAGTTTAGGTAACTATACATTTAGTTGTGTTTTATTAATTAACCAATTTCAACAAAACACATTTATTTTAAAAGGTTGTCATGAGACCTTTTGAAAGAACAATCTCAGTTTGTGTCTGGAATTACCATTGTGGTTGGACAAATTACAATGCTAACCCAGATATTATATTTGCTTTTATCCAATTTGATTAAGATTAAACAAAGAATGTTGTTACATTACAATAATATGGAAAGACATCAGTATGGGACTTCATACAAACAAGTGGCTTTTTTTGCCCAAGGTGAACTATTTTTGCAGTGATGTCCTCTGTTGCTAAATGGCACCGGGGAAATGTTAGATTATTTTGCAGCCGTTCGAAAACACTGCTGTTTTGACTCAGGCTTTGGGTGGGAGCTACCTACCTGTATGTGTATGTACCGCAGTATAACACAATGTCAGATTTAATTAAGTCCCTTTAATTAAGGTACATGCTATCTTGATTCTACAGCCTACAATTACAGCAGCAATCACGGCTAATAAGAGACAATCTGCAGGCAATTTTTTTCAATAACATTTCCACAAATCAGCCTATAATCACTCATTGCCACCAAAAGACTTAGGACTTGGGAAAATTAAACACATGCCACTTTCCGGGCAATTTGGGAACACAGTGAGCAAATTAGACAGGCCCATGTGTAAATTTGGAGTTAAAAATATCACAGACCCTTTCTGACCATCATCTGTTTAGGCCTCAGCTCTTCCTCGTACTTGCTCGACCCCAATAATAAGAATGATCTGACCTTCTTAGCTGGAATTTAATAAGTACCTGGGTATCATTGTAAATATATCACTAACTAAATTCTCGAAAAATTGCATTGGTTGCATCAAGACTTTCCTTCAAAGCCTGCGAATAACATCGTCTACATCTTATTTCCTATCACCTTTCATCTAGAAGTAAATTATATAAAAAGGAAAATCTGTCCGCAGGTCCTCTTAAATGGTTCATAACTGCTTATGATGTCAGGTATTAGTCCACTTATGTACCCCTTGAGCTGTCCTGCCACAGCAATAGTACCCCCATATTTGAGTGTGGATGACTCCCCTAAATGTGTTCTATTGAACGCACATGTCCATGTGTTAGCTAGCTGATTTAAATGTACAGTTTTGATGTGCATGTGAACTTAATTGACACCTAGCCTGGAGAATTATACAGTAGTTGGGGCTTGCATACTTTACTGTAGCAATCGACAAAAGATTTTGGAAATATTTTGGAAATAATTGGTAACCCCCAATCTTTCCACGTACCCCCTGCAAGCTGCTCAAGGACCCCTAGGGGTACGCGGACCCCTGGTTGGGAACCACTGCACTAATAGACCAAAACATTTTTGAGATATTTATTTAGTGTTTGAGCATTTGAGTAAATACAATATTTGACATGGTTTAATCCCTGCACTCTCTCATGGGATGGCATGATTATGTACAATAGCTTTGTAAGTACAGAATTATCCATTTTACTTGAGGTCATATAGGTGACAAGGTTGCCATGGTTAGAGATAATGTTAAAATAGCATTGGCACTGCACCAGTAGGTGGCAGTATACAGTACATTATACCCGTCATTTTGGTGTGGTGGAGGAGGACCGAGCCATGTAAAGAGTCACGTCATCTCCGTTCACGCCAATGGACCATTTTATTACAGCAATGGCGGATCGTGGAGTCTCAAAATAGTTCCTGTAAGTTAGCCTAAATACTAAAAGTACCATATACATTATATTTTAAATGTAAATCGTGCATTTATTGATGAATTACTAATTGTTTTTAAAAAAGTGAGAGATACAGATATATATATATATATATATATATATATATATATATATATATACCACCAATAACTTCTTAAACTTTTTTGCCATAGGTTTTGCCTCTCCATAAACCATGTGATCGTTCTTTCCGTGGCTCTGGGGGAGGAGAAGGCTAGCCTTCAGTTTAATGTCGCCGTGAGAATCAGTCTGGAAAGCCTAGGAATCATTTTAAATGTGTCAGAGTAGCAACTGAACTTTCCAATCAGCGTCGTGTTTATAGCTACACGGTTGTGGTTTAGGTGTGCCGACCATGTTGCCGACAGTGACAACGACCAGATGGTTCAGCCAATCAACCGCCAAAGTAGGCCCTACCTGCCAGTCACAAACAGTTTCAATGTACGTCTCCCCAGATGGACGTGTGACAACAATTCCTCTGGCATGCCAGGTTAGGAGGCAGGGGTGTGGGGTCATTTTAGGTCTTATAAAGGCCCATCAAAATGACATTTACCCTTTAAAGGTCCCATGTCCATTTGAATCTGATCTTAAATCATTTTGGACTGACGTCTCTGGTTCACTAAATATATATATATATATATATATATATATATACATATGTCGTAGCTTGATTAGCTCTGAAGTAACTTCTCGAGTTCTCGAGGCTCCACTGATGGTTCACACGGTGGCAACTAGGGGGTAGCAATTTATGTCTGTACTGCTGAGTTCCTGTGAATAATTCTAAAAGAATCCACAAGTGTGAAATTAAAATCCACGGCTCAGACTGCAAAAGGGAAGCTCATTATACTTTGGATATAATACATCGTGATATGCTTGTTTACACACAGAGCCAGGCTGTAACTAAAATGTTAATTTACTTTGCTCTCGCTGTACAAGTTTATAGACTGTAGATATAAATGTAGTTATACTGAGGAAAATCTACTGTTGCATGTCAAATGTAAAAACGATGTCTTTAAACTTAATCCAAACACATGTAAATGAGCCCATTTAAGAGGGATACATTATGGGGGGAAATACGGTTTAACCATAAAATAAACAATCGTTATATTACTATTCAAGCCCTCCAGATATCCCTTTCCTGGTTATTTATGACATTTTAACAGACCAGAATACTAAGTGTTAGACTCCAAAACATGTTACCAGCAGTTGTTGCAGAGTTTAATTTAGATTCTTCATCCAATCTGTAAAACATCTTAAATGAAACACCACAACAAATTGTCAGTGTGAGGATCATTAGTTTTACTTGGAACAGTACAACACGTTTGTACTGTTCCATTTCAAGTTGCTAGTTTCTCAAACTTGGTTTACCTTTCTTCAGTAGTGCAACATGCAAATTGAAAATCCTGATTCATATTTTAAAGGTATTGGATATTTTTGGACAGGGTTCTCTTTTCCATTAATATGTAATGCATAGCATACAAATCCCCATCCCAATAACTCTATTATTTATTTTCTCTTTTATTCCCAACCCCTTTTGGCCCATTGTGATCTCTCTCTATGGACGGCTGCAGGTGTGAAGGCACTGTTGTAATTACTGAGGGACTGTCAAACCCCTGAAGCGCTGCCCCAACAGTAACGCTGCTGTTCCGTCAGGCTCTTTCTCCAAACCCAGCAACATTACCCGAAAGCTGCAATGGATGAATCACCTTTGGCATGTAAAATGTCTAGAAGCATTGTTACTTTACAAAACAACAAGCGAGTGTTTTGCAGTACAATCTGAAGAAATAATTTTCCCTGTTACTCTTTCTGTTGGCCCTGATGGTGACTACGTTGCTCACCTGTTAGGAAAACTTAATATATGGCTACTTGTTATTCCTTTAAGTACTTATTATATAGCCTTCACTGTGAGTTTCATTGACTTCGTGGTTTCTTATCTATTTGATTCCTGTGCAGAACTTACCATGGCTATATTGTTTTCTTGGAATGAGGTACATTTATCCATAATTCAATTAATTATGGACTATGAACTAATTAAAACAATGGTTACAGTTACTGTTAAATACTGTACCTTTATGTTCATATATACACAAACAAGGACCTTTATGTCTCATTCTCAGCCACTTGTACTGTAAGTAACCCTGTAAATGCCATATTTGTTTTTTCATGAAAAAGATAATTTATTAAAATGTAAACTCCTTTCGTAGAAAGCCATTGCACTATAACTCAGACAGCAAAGTACGGAAATGGCAAGCTAAATATATATATATATTTAAATTCAACATTTGACATTACATGTGTCATGTGTTTCTCAACAGTTTCTTTTTGCAGCCCCACTGTGAAGATATAACTCACAGCTGGTTTGACCTATTTGATCCATATGTTTATTGGCATAAGATGTTCTTTATGTGAAATATATATTATTTGGTTATTGTAATGAGAGCTATGCGTTGAATGTTCTCATTCAATACAGTTGCACCCAAATTGTGCCTATATTATGTTTTAATTTCTCAGATTTTTATTCCAATGTACATTCTTTATAATTGATGTTCTGTGTCAATTTGTGGTCATACGTGTAATTGTCCTTGCTAGCATCCAGCTCCTTTTAATGGGGCTTTCCCAGGCAGCTTTTCAGGCACAAATGTGTATCTAGCCAAGAGTCTTATACTTCACAGCTGATACTTAATTATACAGCCAGCGGACTGTCTGAACCAGAGCAATAAAAATAAGAGATTAGAATGACACATAAAATTCAAAATGATGGGATCATATCAGAATGGTAGTTCAAACCCTGTAGTTGTGTCTCCTTGAGCAAGGCAGAACCGGGTCTGCACCACAGATACAGTGTAATTGTATAAGAATAATTAAAACAAGGGTGAAATAGCAACAACAAATGTTGAGGAACAATTCAATTCATGCAGGTTCATCTGTATTGAAAATTCAGCAGAGCATCCAAACAAAATATAAACTCGACTGCACATTGAAGCAAGGAAGACCAGTTCATTGCTTCTTCCAAACACAACAATATTCACAGCATATTCCTATTTATTCATATTAATCGCAATTGTCCTACCCACATTCCCGTACACTTATTTGCATACAGTTGCGACATTACAATTGTGAAGGGTTTCCTCATGTATGCAGCCTAGTTTAAAGTGTAGCATGTATAGGTTTCAACTTCTGTTGGCCTGGTTGTTGCCTTTTGCAGGAATATATAGTAAATGTCAAATGGACTGCATTTATATAGCACTTTTATCCAAAACGCTTTAACCTCTTGGGCACCTTGGTGCCCTATTTAAAAGATTACGGCGCATCGTAACAGATTTACAGACCTGAAAACAGCTAGAATCTGTATAAGATATTTGGTCATCGAGTTATTTCATTTTTGTCATTGTGAATGTCAATCAAAATAACTTTGTCATATATAGAGAGGTATTGATGCAGTTAACCAGTGTTGCATCCCAGACTGCATCCCAGGTGTGTGTGTGTGTGTGTGTGTGTGCGTGCAGACTCACGATTCAAAAATGAGCTCTCGATGCCTGCTGAGCCAGGGAAGTGTCTGGCCTTTTGAAGAACATCTGTGGGTCATCATTAGTAATTGAGTCCTTTTTAAGAAAGGCAAAGGAAAAAAGCATTATGTTAGCTATTCAAAATGCCAACACTAGTGAAGGTTTAGATCTGGCAAACCTATAAAGTGTATTACAGTATTGAATTGTCATTAGTGACGTTTTAGAAATGATTGTAACTGTAAATATAATAGGTGTTTGATGGAGTTAGGGCAGTTTATTGACATTTTGCTTGTAAAGTGTAGCACAGTCCGCTTTATTTAAATATATTTTTGTGTTTAAACATTTTGTCATGAATAAAATCAAAGTGACATCACAGAGTATCAAACAAGCGGCTGTGTCATTATACACAAATAATAAAAGCAACTGCTTTATTTGTCAGATTAAAGAAAAAATACATAAAAGAGCATGATATGGATGTATTGCATAGTGAGACCGACCGCCAGCAGATATTTTGCTCTCAGCAGCGAGAGACTGACATCTGGACACAGTTCACAAGCACTTAGCCTCATTCATATCAATAACTGGCTGCTTTTAATCAGGATGAGAGAAAAAACAATAGGAGAATGGGAACACCAGCTAATGTGGCCCACAGTCAAATTCAACTGTAAAAAAAATACAGTCATTTGATTAGGGGCTGTAACATTTAATCATTATATTTACATCTATCCTTCTCCTGCTTATCCGGCGTCGGGTCGCAGGAGCAGTAGCTTAAGCAAGCCTACTTCCCTTTCCCGAGCCACATTAGCAAGCTCTGACTGGGGTATCCTGAGACGTTCCCAGGCCAGTGTGGAGATATAATCTCTCCACCTATACCTGGGTCTTCCCAGAGGCCTCCTTCCAGCTGGACGTGCCTGGAACACCTCCCAAGGGAGGCGCCCAGGGGGCATCCTTACCAGATACCCGTACCACCTCAACTGGCTCTTTTTGATGCAAAGGAGCAGCGGCTTTACTCTGAGGAATGCAAACCTGTTTTCTCTAGTAATGTTCTAATTACTGTTTATTAAATATATGCTATATGTAGTGCTAAACAGCTTGGGCAGCTTATAACATTTAATTAAAATATACTTGCGCTGCAAACATCTAGTGTCTCCTCCAGTTCGTGCCAGACCCATTTGAGCAACCCTACATGATCAACTTGCTAACAAGAATCAACATGGACATTTTAATTGTTGTTCCAGCAAAGTGTGGCCCTGTAACTGCCCAGAAAGATGTATCCCTATGGACATGTCTGGGAGTCCTAGCTGCTCGTAAACATGGGGCACAAGAAACAGCTCTCGCGTCTCGATAAAGCTAGTCTTCACTACTCTCAATTTACAGATCAAAGAAACGTTCCATATCGTCACCTTCCTAAAAAAATTGTCCATGTAATTTTTTCGGGTTTTTCAGAAAACACAAACTGAACCAAATATTGACATAGATTGTTTTTCTACAGAGATAGAATCGCAGGATCTGTTCAACTGAGGATGTAAGTGATTCTACCAGAGGTGGCCAGCATCAAGAGGAGATGCTTTAGGCAAAAAAGTTGTCAAAAAACGACTTATAACGACAATATTTTAGGAAGATGATGATATGTCTATGTAAAAACTAGGATTTTTTAGGGGCTAAACAATACTAATGGATGTTATAAATCCTGAATCTATAGTATCATTGTATAACTCCATCTTTACTTAGCCTCTGTTTACTCTAAAGCATATTAGCTTGTTGGTAAATTGCAATAATCTTCCTGTCTGTTTCCGGTGCATTCGTCATTGCGACACAAAATAACACTTAAAAACCTGACAGCATTACTCGTGCAGAGCACACCTGGAACCAACAAAGGAATTTCATTTGAATCTTGATTCGATTAAACTGTACGATTAGATGAGTACCGGCAGTCTCTGAGGCACACCGGTGAATGTTCTGTCCAAGTGTAAGAATTACCCTTGGTAAGAACCTTGGCAGAGCATGCAAAGGTATTTGGCATGGCGGTGTGGTCATCATGATATTGTTGCAAGCTGTTTAACATTGCTGAAAAGCAGGTGATCAGGGGTTTCTTTACTAGCAGAGACTTATTGTCATCCTTATTAGACTGATAATGGCATGCCTTTCTCCGTTTGTCCTTGGGAAGGAATGGCTATTGTAAAAGGGGCTCTAATGAAAGTGTCCCATCATCTGTGTCAGCGAAAGTGAAGTACAATTTAGTGCATCTACACATAATGGCATAGTGCATTAGTGTTGAGCTGTGTTTAGGGCTTCCTTCCAAGCAATAACAGTAAAAGTCAACACAGGCCAGTGGTATGGTTTGTGTGTGTGTGTGTGTGTGTGTGTGTGTGTGTGTGTGTGTGTGTGTGTGTAGTAAATAGTATTAGAATTGCTGACCTAGTTTTTAATGCTTGATAATAACAATGTAATATGTTATATAAAATTATATTGTGTGTGAGGAAGATATGCTTTAATGCTGCACTAACTACAGATGGTTATTTTAAGGTCTGGAAAATACACGTGCAAACACCAACCTCAGGTAACACTTTAAATTACCACCAGATAAGTACAGGGTAAGTACTGTGTAAGTACTGGGTAACAAATAGTGTAAGTAAAGGGTATGATTCCAATTGTTTTGGGTAATTACTGTGTATTTTACCAACATTTTACAAATAACATAGACCTAGAATTACAACGTCAAAATCATTGTACTTCTAAACTTAAGTATAGGTTACTTACAGGTATGATACTTGGTATT
>JAODLL010002035.1:0-36172 GCA_026546735.1 Forbesichthys agassizii
AAGTATATATACAGTGTACACAGTGCAAGTATTTTCTAATATAAGCTATTCTAAGGATTTGATGACATTGAACGACAATGCACTTATATAGTATACGTATACAGTATTTTTAAAAACACAAAGTTACACATCACTGTATGTGATTGCAAGAGATTTAACATAATTAACATATACAGTACAGGCCAAAAGTTTGGACACACCTTCTCATTCAATGCATTTTCTTTATTTTTTTTATATTTATATTATATATACATTTTTGTATTTTATTTTATATTCAAAAAAGTGTGAAATAACTGAAAACTTGTCTTATATTGTAGTTTCTTCAAACTAGAATATAAGACATGTTTTCATTTATTTCACAGTTTTGTTAAGTGCATGATTCCATATGTGTTCATTCATAGTTTTGATGCCTTCGGTGAGAATCTACAATGTAAATAGTCATGAAAATAAAGAAATTGAATGAGAAGGTGTGTCCAAACTTTTGGCCTGTACTGTATGCTTTTACATACTGTAATCTTTTTTTCCTTTTATAATATTTTCATTGTAATTGAAAACGGGTTCTCAGTTACTGAGATATAATAAACACAGTGGTTATTAGCACACATTATAACTAATACTATACAGGAGTTCGTCAGGAACACAGCTTATCTTGTTGGCCAAATAGAACAGAACAATGTTTGTTAAACGTTTATATTATTATATTACTGTAAACATAGCAAGACCAAAGTCAAAGCAGTTTCATTGTGTTTAATGGATAGCGATAATGGTGGTCAATGGAAGCAGCTGCGCAAAATACTAGCTTCTATCTGGATGGTCTCGTTGCCTTAGGAATGCGGCCCTGCTCCAATTAGCTTACCTGGTTAAATAAAAGACATTTTATGTGCGAGTGTGTGTGTGTTGGGGATGGGGGGTGGCTGAATGGGTGGCGGTGTTATGGGGCAGGGTTGAGAGGGGTTAGAGCCTTTCCCAGGTAGGTTTGCCCAAACATGACGCCTGTTTACCTGTGGGCTTGTAGCTTTTGTTGGGGCCTCCCATGAAACACAAAGACATAGAGATTTAGCTCCTCTTTAAGCAAGACCACCAGTGTAGCAAGCGACATGTTTGTGTGTGTGTGGATTTGTCTCTGGGTGTGTATCGAAGTATGTGTTTGTGTGAGTGCGTTTTGTGTTGCACTTGTCTGTGATTGCCTTCATATGGCCTATGTATGTATTTATATATGTATGAGGCTGTGCTTGTTGCTGGGTGTGTCTGGGTACACATGCAAACATGTGACTTATTAGTTTTTGGGAGCAGTAGACAATACACACAGTAGTCGACTAAGGAATTGGGTTTAGGGTGAACGGGTGTGTGTTTGTATATAGAAGGGTGTGTGCTGTTGTGTTTGAGCATGCACACATCATACATACACACACACACGCGCATGCACGCATGCCCTTGCTCGCACATGCACACACATACACAAAGTACACATACATTGAAATCATATATTTAATATTCTATTATTCTAACAGCCTGGACTATACATTGCTCTTCGTTGATATTGGGATACATATAAGCCTTGAAAGTAATTGTTAAGTGCTATTTCTCTATCATGCTTTGTGTTATGTTGACCATTAATTGCTGTGATGTTTATGGTTCATTTAGCAGGGTTAAAAATGTTGTTTAAAATCATGTTGAACATGATTATTTCTAGAATACATGTATATGTTGTACTGCAGTATTACAGTAATGTCCTTTACAGGTCTGTGAAGGAATATGAATGGTGTGCCTCAGTGAAGAATAGTAAAAATGCAGAAAACCTGCTGTTCACAGTTACAGTAAAAATACATGTGGACACACTGATTATCCTGATTATTGTATTGGAAACCATGAATACAACATATAATCACAATTAGAATAGAACAGTGACTGACACTAAAGGTTGTTTCAAAGTATTTTTTCTTATTTTCCTTCTTATAATAATAATAATAATAATAATATTATTATTAATACTCATATAATATTATTATTATTGTTGTTGGTATAATAATAATAATAATAATAATAATAATAATAATAATAATAATAATAATATTATTGTTATTGTTATTATTATTATTTCAAAATACCAGGCCTACAATATACTATTTTATATCCTGTAAGCAGCAACTTTTCCTTTTACTGTAACAGTACGAATAACTAATATAAAATATTGCTTATTCCTTCTGATATTTGATCGAAAAACATGACTAATACCTGTACATTTGAAACTGACTGTGTTTAAAAAAATATTTTTTAATACATCATGAAGTATGATAATGTTTCATTCATATTGCTGCATTTTGTTTCGATGATGGCCTGTTCAAGGCTAGTCATGAAAACTCTGCAATTCTGTAAAAAAAAAATGTAGGTGTGTGTTTTCAGTGAGCATCAGTTAAGAGTGATTGCCACAGTCCTGGGTGAGTTCTGTCTCATGTCTCTTTGCAATCGTGTGTGTTTGGGCTTTAGCTACAGTCTGCAAACTGCTGTGTGTGTGTAATATGGGGTTGTGCATATGCCTGTGTGTTACAATTTCGTCTTACTGTGTGTGATATATCTATATGTATGTGTGTGCACAGACTGCGTGGGTGCACTGTGAGTGTGTGAGTCTGCATGGCATCTACCTGTGTGGCGGTGTCCCTAAGCCCAGTAATCTCTGTTTGTCTCAGTCTGAGAGCAATAATGCTCATGACTCATATTCTTAGAAGGGGTGTGCTAAACCCAAAGGCTTCACCACCGCCACAATACGCAGCAATCCCTGCTGATACGTACAGCGCTAATCTTCAAATGACATTTGTTAATATGTTCGGAATATGTAAGGAAAGTGGTTAGACCCCTTATGTTTAGCGTTCCTATTCTTCATGTATAATCTGGGAAGATTTGTGGCAGACTGTGTATGGGAGGGCCGGGGAGACCGTTGCAATGGGAATCAATCTTAGAGAATTGTGAAGTTTGACATGTGGTTTGCTTGGGGTGGGTATACACTATCACATGACTATCTCTAGAAACATAAGTACCTGAACGATTAAATGATCTTAAAGATGTTTTCAGACTCGGTCAGCGGGGGTGAGATCAGTATAGGGCTGTTACAAGAGTGTGGGTTTACTTCAGTAAAGCACACCGTTACACCGTGTTTTACTGGGCGTGCAGCTGAAACACACTGGCCGCTATAACACAACATAACATGCTTCCATATTTGTACAAACTAGAAAAGTAATGGGTAGTAAAAGTAGTGAAAATTGGGACACCTGATTGGTCCTGAGATACTTGTGTGTGTGGGGGGGGGAAGGGGGGCATTGGGATCATGAGAGGATTTCACATTTTGTAATTTAACATTTTTCAGTTGATTATCTTTTCATGTGTTTTGCTATGCCTAAAGCGATAATGTCCTGTTTGGGGGAGAAAGACTGGGATGAAAAAGTACCATTATGTACCATGTCATTTTGAAGCAGCTCATTTCACCAATTAGTTGTTTTAGTAGGGGGCGTAAATACATGGCTCATAGTAGACTTCTACAGCATGTTCTTCTGGCATGGTTTAGCTTGCGGTGGTTTATCTAGACACTTTAAAAGAAAGTGTGGCAGGAAAAAAAGAAACACATTTGGTCTTTTTCAACCCTGGACCACATTGTATCCAACCACATCAATTGGTCCTGACAAAAGAGTGTAGCTAGATTACAGTAAACACACAGTACAGCCAGGTCTACAGTTATATACTTCAGCTCTACTGTGGCACTCTGATCAGCCTTTGATCTGTCCACCACAATGTGTGCATCTCTGTGTGTGTGTGTGTGCGTGTGTGATAGGGGTGCATGCTGGTATATAGGTGAAGGTTTTTGTATTAACTTTTGGATATATGTTTGTATGTGTGTGAAGGTGTGTGTGTGTGTGTATGTGTGTGTGCCCTGCAAAGGGAGGAGGGTGATTGCCAGAGGCTAGGACCAGAGGATTAGTAGAGTTCCACTCATGTGCTGCAAAAGGAGAAAAAACTTCCCCTCTTCTTGTCTCCCTCTTCTGTTTGTCTTGTTACATCCTGACAGTGAAGAGGCCTCACTACAGGACACACACTGACATGGAGGTCGAATAGAGGCAGGCTCTTTGAACTGCCTAGGATTATTAACATAGCCGCGACTGAAAAAGCAATATCCGAATGTTACAAAGAGCGCCGTGTCAGTTGATAATCTTCCCGTCTGTAACGTTAAAGAAGTAGCATGTATTATTTGGCCACCATGGGCAAAGGTAGGTGTGTGTGTGTGTGTGTGTGTGCGCGTGCGAGTGCGTGCGCGTGTGCGTTTGCGTGCGTGGGCTAGTGTGTGTTTGTATGCGTGTGTGTGTGTGTGTGTTCCTGCTCCGTCCAATCATGTTCCTTGGATTCACATCTAAACAATATTATATTTTTTCTCTAAACCGGAGGTTTTCAAGGTGACTGTAAACAAAGAACTAATTCTACTCAGGTATTATCCATACTATATACAGTACACAGATGAGCCAAGCATTCTGACTGCCTGGGTGGTCATAATGGGTTGGCAGGGGTCATGCATGCCTGTATGCAGCAGATTTCTACTGTATCCATCTTTAAAATGTTCTGCCACGCCCACTTGTACTACAGCATCTTTCCTATTGGTTTGTTGCCCTCATGCAACAATGAGCCTTTGCAGCCTGTTGCCTGGTTGCATTGTCCCTCCTCAGACCGCTGTGGGTGCTGTGACCCAGTCGGCTTGCCGTAATGTGGCCATGCTGTTCTCTTACCGTCTAATATATCCCAGACCCTGGCATATGCCGTTGTTAGGAGATGATTGGCAGTATTTGCTTCTTGTGTGGGAGGTCACAATGTTTTGGCTTATTGGTGTATTGACGAATATGGATGGTTTTAAAATGCTTAAAGGTTGGGTAAGCTATTGCAAGCTTTTGTCAAATATCGCCTCATGGTCCGCAAGCTGCCCGTTTTGTGCGCGCACTGAAAAATAATCTGGTGTTTCTACACAGTCCTGGCTCTGCCAATGGGAACACATACAGGGTGATGCAGACCGCACCACGCAACACTACCCCAGCGTTGGCAATGCACGACCAATATAGGGGTTTTGATGAGTTCAAATATCAATAGCGCTTACCGCACCTTTTAACAAAGTAGTGTGTTCTAGTCTGTCTGTGGTGCCAGGTGTGTTCCGGGCAACACACTAACCTCTGCTCTCGCTTAATCAGCTAGAGTGCTGCTGCACTAATCTGCTGTACGCATCTGTGTGTGTGTGTGAGTGTGTGTGTGCACGGGAGCGAGCGTGTGTCCCATGCTAAGGCACAGTACATCTCCGTGTGCATGTGTGCGTGTGTGCTCATGCTTGCATGGTCAAAAAAGTTAAACCATGCTGTGCACACAAGGTGTGTGTGTGTGTGTGTGTGTGTGTGTGTGTGAGTGTGTGTGTGTATATGTGCATGTGCGTGCGCGTGCGCTTGCATGCCTGCTAGGCAGACTGGGGCCTTCTGGAGATTGGAGTGGCCTTGAGGTCAAAGGTCAGATAAACACAGCTGGCACACACCTCCTGGTCGCTTTAGAAAAGCTGTTTTCTCCTCCTCCCCACTCCTCTTCTCCATCAGATTTGGCTCCTTATGTACATTTTCTTTCTTCTTTGTTTTCCTGACTCTCTCACTCTCTCTCTCTCTCTCTCTCTCTCTCTCTCTCTCTCTCTCTCTCTCTCGGGTGAGGAATGCTCCCTCTGTGCCCAGTTCCACAAGGTCTACACACTGTGGTCAATAAATCAGCCATTTCTGTCTCTTTTTGTCTCGTTTGTGTGTCTCTGTCTTGCCTTTCATCTTTGACCTTGTCGGAGTGTCTCCCTCATTCTTTTTCTCTTTCTGTCTGTCTCTAATTTATTTTTACAGTAATACAATCTCATTTTCTGACCACTCTACCTTTAAACACAACTCTATAGAATACTCAACATGTTACCGTCTTTCTCATTTGCTGAGACACATTTCGTGAAGCCCTCAACCATTTTCTCAAATCTTTAAACACAAAAGCCAATTTTCAAACTACATTCACAAACCTCTGACTCTTCTTGCAAAATGTAACTATTGCCTCAAAACAGAATGATCTGTTCTCAAAATCAAACAATGTTTTCAGATTATACCACAGCCAATTAAAACTAAAACACTACTGGTTGTCGGTCATATACCTATGACGGACGTCTATTTCTTTCAACCTGCAACAACCTGTGCACTCTATTAATTTCATCACATCATTAGCAACATGTGTGATACATTTTGAGCCATTGTGTTTAAGCTGTGACAACTATGTTTAAGTTGTGTTTGACTTCTGACACCATTATGCATCACAAGTGCATCACATTGCAAAAAGTGTTTTAGTGAGTGAGAACGTGTTTAAAGTTTTGCAAAAAGACTCATGCAGATCTGCAAATTGAGTCTAACTAGGTGAAAGCTGTTTATGGTTTTGCCAAAAGAGTGATCAACTTAATACATTAGTTCAGGCCATTGAGCATTTGGTTCAGATAATATGTTTTAGTGTTTTGGCAATTGAGAAAAACTGTAATATACATTTTACAATATTATCAATTCTAAATGGCCATCATGATTGTTGGGCTCCTGAGGCTTACACCCAGAATATCTTTTTTTTTGTTTGGCCATGAATCTTGTCTTGGTTCTGGAACTGTTCTCCTGGATAGGGGACTTTATTCTACTTTGGAGTTGCCCAGGGTGTGAGGCGCCAGGTGGGTGTGGGGATACTCACAAGTCTCCGGCTGAGCGCCACTACAGGGGAGACTTTAACGCACACGTGGGCAATGATGGAGACAGCTGGAGAGGTGTGATTGGGAGGAACGGCCTCCCTGATCTAAACCCGAGCGGGCGTTTGTTGTTAGACTTCTGTGCTAGGGTTCTGTGCTAACCCTAACCAACTGGTGGTGAGTTGGGTCAAGGGGTGTGGGAAGACACTGGACAGACCTGGTAAGCTCAAACTGATAGTGTGCGTGAACACACACCTCTGGCGAAGGTGTGTGTGACACTAGTGGTTAGGGAAGGCGTCCGACTGAAGAAGGAGGCCTTTTGGGATATGCGGTTCCGGAAGACTCTGGAGGCGATTGCAAGGCACCGACCGGCCCGAAAGGCTGCAGCACCTGCCGTAGCAGAAACAAAGCAGCGGATGTGGGCGAGCTTCAGAGAAGACATGGAGAAAGACTTTGTTCACGAGTGAGGAGACATTGAAGAGGGAGATTGGCCAGAGAATCGGAGCAGCCGGAGCGGTATTACAATCACTTTACCGCACCGTTGTGATGAAAAGAGAGCTGAGCCAGAAGGCAAAGCTCTCCATCTTCTGGGTAAATTTCGTTCCTACCCTCACCTATGGTCATGAAAGGTGGGTCATGAACGAAAGAACTAGATCATGGGTACAAGCGGCCGAAATGGGTTTTCTCAAGAGGGTGGCTGGCGTCTCCCTTAGAGATTGGATGAGAAGCTTGGCCATCCGGGAGGAACTCGTAGAGCCGCTGCTCCTTTGTGTCGAAAGGAGCAGCGGGTGGTACGGGCATCTGGTAAGAATGCTTACACACCAAAATGTTATATAACTCAGTTAGTGAAAACTTCAACTTGGGGAGCAAAGCCACAGCCCACATCTGCACAACTTTAATCACACTCTCAGCCTCACACGTTTTGCAAAACACTACAAACTGTGCTTTGCAAAACACTAAGCACACACAATCTACATTACACAGCAATCTAACACAATGGCACTTTTTTGTGATTCCAAAGCACTGCCTTCCAAAATGCCACACCTATGAAACAATTGATCAAACCCGGCCATCAGGTGAACAGACACTAAGGTGCTTATGTAACTCTAAACTCACCAATCAGCCATAAGCACTATAAAAAGACAGCTGGTGAGTTTAACATTTGATCTGAGAAATATATATAAAATAAAATAAATAAAATAAAACAGTCAGGTGAGACTACACAAATCATTGTGTAGTTTTGAATTAAGTGTTTCATTTAGCAAAATATCTGAGTTGTTCTACTACTTGTGTGTAATATGGTTTTGTGAATTGTGTGTATAGTGTTTTTACACAATTTGACCTGTTTTCCAAATTGTGCTTAAGCAATCAAAAAAAAAAACCTGGAATCATAAAGGTAATTTGAAGATACTGAATTCAAACAGGTTGCCTATACACAGAGGTCTGAGCTAAGGTACTAAGATAGCTACAAATCAAACACACACACACACACACACACACACACACACACACACACACACACACACACACACACCCACACCTACACACACACACCCAAACACAAACACAAATTCAAGATGAATAAACAAAGAAATTGCCAGCAGTCAAATGTAGCAGTTAACTGGAACTAAGGGGGCAATGAGGAGGGAAAGCACAGGGTTTGGAGGTTAGGAGGCGTTGACCACTGGAACCGCACCACTGTGTGTCTTGAATTGGCTTGTTTGGCACAGTGTCCAGTGGGTCAGCCAAAGTAGTTTCTTCTTCTTCTCCTCCTTCTCTCCTCCTTTCATCTTCATCTTCTCAATCTTCTTTGTCATTTTCTTCATTTTCTTCATCTTATTCATATCATATTTTCTATCTTGTTCATCTCCATCTTTATATTGACCTTTTCTTCCTCCTCCTCCTCCTTTGTAGCCAGGGACCCTTGGGTGTCCAAAGGCTCAGGTGTGTGTGTGTGTGTGTGTGTGTTTGTGTGTGTGTGTGTGTGTGTGTGTGTGTGTTTGTGCACGTTTCAGGCCTAGGGGCCAGAGAGAGAAAATGAAAAGGTGTTCTTTTGATGGAACTAGGTTTGGCCAGATTTACCATTCAGCATTCTGTGGGGGTGGGCGTTAAGAGAGAGCAGACAGAGCCACGGTGGATGACATATCTGGCTGTTTCTCTGCCCAAAGCTGACCCCACTGCGGCTGCTGCTGCTGGGAGCTGCTGGGAGCTGCTGGGAGCTGCTGGTAGATGCTGGGAGCTGCTGGGAGCTGCACTCTAAGCTCAGCTGTGGTTGCATTATTGTAACCAGTGCAGTAAAGCTTCACCCCTGGGCTCAAGCTATTGGCTTTGTATCTTAATGTTTGTTGTTTTGTTGGCTTTGAAAATGAATGGACAAAAAGTTCTATACAAATGTATGCAAAGTATAACACAATAGGCCAACAGTGAGTGGGAAGCAGATTGTCCAAACTACAGTATATTATTTACCTTGTCCAACTTTGAGCTAACGTTTAAGCTAACTTATAATAATGTTAGCCTAAAGTAATTATTACATTTGAGATTTGTAGAAGTGAGGAACTGACAAAAAAAAGTAACTTAATGTTGAAAAATCTACAAAAGCAGCAATACAAGTAGACCATCCAACAAAATACATCTGACATGACTAAAATACTTTAAATCAAGTGGAAAGCCCCCCCTCAAATTCAGCAGAGAAGAATATTAATATCTCCAGAGCCTCTTTCCATGTGCCGGCTGGTTCCCTTCATCTCTCTCGTGCCGTAATATGCGTCTCCTTATCGCTCTCCTTCGTTTTGTCAGTTGTTCAGAGGCCATCCATCACCAGGTGTCACTAGACAAGTGGTGTGTCCACAAATATCTGGGGAAAATCTCCATCGGTCCGATAGGGTGACGTGTTATGATTGTAATGCATCCAGTACTTCATAATATGAACCACACCAAGCCGCTAATGACATACCAGGCTAGTAATGAAGCAGGTCTTTTATACACTGTAATGGGTTGTATCAGTCCACAGGTTAGTGGAGTGACATCAGATTGCAAACCATCACAGTGCTTTTGAGCAAAGCTTAATAATTAAGATACTTTGCTGGAGCTGCCAACAGTAGGACGTTGTGGTTTTACAGGTTTTAATATGTTTAAATGTTGAAACATGACTTTTATGCTACAGGGCAGGTGTTCACAGGAAACCATTCCGGTTATATGAAGGTTAGAAGAGTTTTCTTTTTCATCTATACCACAAGAAAACATCCTGTGTACAACTATTGTGATTTAATTGACTTGTGTTGTTTTGTGGCGGATGTGGTGCTATATTCTCACAGCATTTCTTTATGTGAGCATATTTGTTCTTCAGGGCGTGTTCTTCTGAAGTTCTAATGAATTCCTGTCTGTCTGCCCGTCTGTCAGCCTAGCCTTGGTGAGTTTGTAAGAACACAGGAAGAGTCACCAACATGCCTTGTCTTTCTCAGTAGGCTGTGCCTGAGCTTTGGCACCGGCGACGGTTTTGGGGCATTGTTTGGAAGCAGCCTCTCAAGTTACAGCCTACTTGTCTTGGCAGCTGCCTGTGGATGATGTGATTGTTGTCGTATGTAGATGTCAATGGCTGCACTGTAGGAATAATAGCTACTCTCCCACCACCCATACCCCATCTTCTCTCACTGTACTATATAGGTAGATGTGCTCGTTTACGACACAGCTATAGATGTTTCATGTGAAAACCAGCCTTCCCCGTGTAGGCATATGGGAACTTCCATACTGTTGCATGCAAAGAAAATGGTTGGCTCCTGACGAGAGGCCACAGCTGCTGAATGGCGGACGGCTTCATCATTGTCTTCGTGTTACAGATGGATGAAGCTGCTGACAGACTGGCAGAATAAATTGGTGGGGTTATGAGGGAGAAACAAGCTTACGTTTCAGCTTCTGCCTTTCCGCTCTCGTTCCCCTTCAGCCTTGTGGTGCATATTTAGTCAAATGTAAGAATATCGGACGAGGAGACAGTTGGACTGGTGTGCGTGTTTGGTTAAAAGGACTTAGAGCAAAGAAAAATATTTGCCTGTATCGGTTGTCTGTATACACAATGGTATGACATCTGCATAACTGGAACATACTGCAAAGCATAGCAGAGTACACATGTATTAAGCAAATACCAGTAGAGCTATCAGTGTAAATGGTACAATGATGAGACGAGCACTTGACAAATTGTTAAATAAAATGACAACTGGAGCTAATTTGGAGGCCAGAGTCATTCAAAGACCCTTGTGTGTCTGCATTACAATAGTTGCACACAAAAAATATATTAAATCATGAAAGTCAAATACTGTTCAAAATATATGAACAGAAAAAAAGGTGTAACACATACCCCCCCAAGACAAATCATGTTGTGATCAACAACTTTGGGACCACTGACAAAGCATATGGTGGTGTTTTTCAGAGCATCTACTGGTGATTGAGCACAGGCAAACACCATTTTGCATTATTCCAAAGCACATTTTCCTACAATTTAGTCGTGGTCTTGGCACCTCAGTTCATGAGTTACGGTCCCCAACCCAGACAGGCTGTTAAAGCACTCGAGTAGAAGGGGGCAGGCAGTATATTAAGTCAAATTTTCATAAGCCCAGTCTTAAATTAGATGTTTGGCCGCGGTTTAAGTAAAACCTGGAGGTAACGCAGGCCACAGTGGAGCCACAGAGATCAGCAAGATATACGGTGACATCAAAGCTGTTCTTTGCACCCAACAGAAACAAATTCAGAAAAAACCCACTGATCCTAGATGCGGGTTCATAAAAATAAATGTATGCCAGCCTGCGCAAACATTACCATATGTATTGTGTTTGTGTGGATGCGTGTTGATTTGACCTGTCTTAATATGAGAACAGAACACCTATCTTTAACATAGTAACTGAATATGTGCACGAGATCCGATATGTAAGAGTGTGTGTGACCCACTGTGTGTCTGTGAATGGGTGAATATCTCCACTTCAGCAGATTATTAATAGCTATGTGGTGCTTCTCCAGGTTTTTTAGATGAATTACCACTGTCTGGACATACCTGGCAGGAAATATGATCACGCTTGTCAAATTAGTTTGAAAGTTCATTTGTAATTTTATCCGATCTCTAGGGTGAAACGTCTGTATTAAAAATCTATTTAAGCTACTGTATTGGTTTACGCAAGCTACATGTAATGTATAAACACTCCTGAGAGACATTCAGGTACCGAGTTTGTGTAAGGAACTGATCAAACCTAACTTACTAACACTCTTTTTTGAAAAGGCATAAGTTAGAAAAACATTTTTTATTTAGGGGGGTTATACTTTCATCCTGTGTGCCAACATTTACATTTTGCGGCTAGATAGTGATGAATTTTCCTCTACACATATAATTAAGGCTGTATCATTAGCAATGCCTTTCACTTTGACTTCTGAAAGTACTTTGAAGTTTAAGATCTTTGGGCTTTTGAGAACGATGAGTTTGTTACTTTATGTATACTGTAGGGTACTGTACTGTTATTATTGTTCTTAAAATAAAATTGCATACCATAAAATACAAACATCAATATTCCATGCCGAGCTCATTAGGAGCCCTGTATCTTAACGGCTATACTGTACACTCAAATGAAAACATAAATCATTATCTTAAAAGATGTATTTACTAACTGTTATGAGGATTATGGTATGACATAGTGACATTCTTAAAGGCCAATTAATTGTGACTTTATAAATAGTTAACTAGAACATCTGTAATTACACACACATTCAGTAGTGTAGATCATTTTGTCAAATTACTGTGGACTGTAGTTGTTTATTATGATTATATAATTTAGAATATTAGGAAAGAAAATTATAAACTATTCACCCAACAATTTGAAATGATAGTCAAAGAATTATGTGTTATTAAGGTGTACATTAAAAATTAAGGATCAATAACATATTTACCATTTTCAAATTGATCTAATTGAGCAGTGCAGACAAAATTTTAGAAATAATGTTTTTTTTTCTCTTTCTCAAACGTCTCTGTATTTTTAATGCCTGTATTTTTCATATATTTGCAAATTCTGTAATGTTTTTACAGCACGATTGTGGGGTGAATCTAGAGGGTTATGGCCACCAGTTTTTACATAATATTAAGGTGAGTACCAGGCAGAATTATTCAGACATGGCAACCAAAGTCTAGAGAGAGAGAGAGAGAGAGAGAGAAAGAGAGAGAGAGAGAGAGAGAGAGAGAGAGAGAGAGAAAGCGGGGAAGAGAGAGATCTTACAGTGGACTTACCATTAGTCCCAACCCTGTCACCCTGCCATCTAAAACCCAATGCCAGCACCTAAGTGGCCCTCATTTAGCCAGTTAGGATTGTCCCTAGTCAACCTGTAGGACTGAGGTGGCAGAGACACAACTGCAGGGGGTGTGGGGGGAGCTGTGGAGCCTTAAAGCAGGTATAGGATGGATTTAGTGTGGGGCGGCTGTGATCCTGTCTCTGCACGCGGCTTGAGATCCAACCCCTGTTTGTCAACCAGCGCTGAGATTTGCTCTCCTCCAAACCTAGTAATATGTTACTGCAGAGAAGCTGCGGCGTCTTTGTAGATATATGTTTCTAGCAACTGTGCCGCCAATTTGCAACAAGACGGTGACATGGTGTGTGTGTGTGTGTGTGCGTGTGCGTATGTATGCATGTGTGTGTACGTGGAAAAGAGAGTTTACGGGCTGGTCTCATTCCAATCCTTTTAACCCCCTCTGAGGCGATAAGCAGCCATTTTGGTTTCCCTGCTAGGCTTTAGGCCCTGGCTGTGTGTTTAAAGCCACGACGAACACACCCTTTAACAGAGTGAGCAGCACCAACAGAAGCTACAGGCTTCCAGGACAGACAAAAGCCTCGGCTTACACCTGTAAATGTGCCACGCTGGAATTGCCCGTTATAATCCAGTGAGCCTGCGCAATCCATCAGTACAAAGGGAATTGATGATAGGGTATTATGACAGTATGGTAAATATAGGCCTTAGAAGTGGCTGAGATAATATATTAGCATGGTTTCCCTAAGTGCAACTGAACTAACACAGAGCCTTTTTTTAGCTTGTAATGTGATGATGGATGTATAGATCAACTGAAAGGTGGGTCCATGGTGCAATTAGAGTTCCTTTTCTTCATTTGAGTAATACTGTGTGTGTTTGGTTACAGTTGGACTACAAATCTACATCTAGTTCTACTTACGATGGAAAAATATGAATTAAAGCAATGAATATGTAGGCTAGTGTAGACGAAAATGACGATGTCATAAATTACAGTAATAGGTTATATACTATTATTGTTTTACTAAATGTAACAAGCGACACAAAGGTTATAATTAGTATAGGTATAGTAACATTTCCATTGATGTTTAATCCTAGTTTTCATAAACGTTATAAAACTCATATGCACAATGTGAATTATCGATATACCGTATTACTGTAATTGTGTGTGGCATACAGTAAGCCAAAACACAAAGGCAAATATTGGTGGATTTTTAGATTATACAAATAATGCGTTTATCTTGGTGTTACAGATATAGTACTGATGATGTATTTACTTAAAATTACTGTAATACAAACTATGCTTTTCTGGTCATTCTGGTCAAAAAGCTTTGCTCTGTGAATGGGATACATGCAATCAAAGGCAGTATCGTGTTTCAATCTGCGCTGGATTATTTAATTTAAAAGTAGCCTGATAGAAAATACAAAAGAAGAAAAGGAAACATAATAATCATACGTAAACATGACAGAGTTCTGTGTTAAATCAGCTGTTTCTGAGTGATGACAGCCATTGTTCACCTCTGTGCAGTGATGATGGTAGAATCTACTGTACCAAGCAGGCCAAGGTCTCTACTGCTTGGTTGGCCAACAGTCTTGGTGTAGTCCGGCCTTTACTATCTTATCTGTTAAGTGATGTTTATCCAGGGATGGCTTTGCTTCACACACAAAATCATTTTCACCACCACATTGCTTCCATTCATGTAGTCACACACATGTATTATGCCTGTGATCCTCCTAGTATGACCACAGCCTTGAGTGCAGTTGCATCATGTGACCAGAGTGGCCACTCATTTGCCAAATTATTTTCTTCAGCTTCAAATGCACAATATCAGCTGCTAAGTGAGGCGTTAATTGTTATGAATGACTTCAAGATGGAATGTATATTTTGTAGGAAGGAATAAGGAAAGGAATTGAAATGAAGACTGCATTTTTAGGATCAATTGCATTAACTAGTAAGTCCTGTTGACTTTGCTTAGAAGGTGCCTTTTGCGTAGAACACAATAACATGTTGTATAAGCTTAACATGCATTCGTCACAGCCTGCAGTGACACGTTTTTGTAAAAAGCCAGCTTGTCATATTCAAATTTGGCATTTTTATAAAACACAGATCAAAAAAACATACATAAATACATAAACATGCTAAAAATAAAAAAATTGCTGCAGATTCTCACAGATGAACAACAACATTATGTGCACTTTAATAACCTGAACATGTATTCCCTTTCACATATGTGCACACACAAACACCTAGTTGGAGTGTCAGCATGTCAAAGCAGCCTTTTAAAACCTGTAATAATAACAGTTAAGGCAGGGCATGACTGGGATGCAAGACTGACACTCTTAACGTGCCTTTATCAATACACATGTGCCGGCTCAGTGGCAAAGGAACAATTTTCTCATGACTAGTCAAAACAAAGTGCACTGTTCGCACACACGCCAACTGCACAAGCCGCTGTTGTATAAAAATGTTTGTTAGCTGTTAGAGTGTTCCATTAAATATTATTATTACTAAAATGTAAACCTCCAAAGCCTCTCCTTAAAAAAACAGCACACATTTGTCAGTTGCAAAAAAAAAAAAAAGTCTATTCTATTCTATTCTATTCTGTTTTATTCTGTTCTTAACATATACCCTGAGATTTAATTTTATGGCTGAATAAATGATTCTGAACAGGGCACTTGACAAAGATAAGGTATGCCTTGATCATGAATTTTGTTTCAAGTCAAAACAAATGTTTGCACCTCACTTTCAAACCTTTTCGATAAACTCGTCCCTGTAGGCATCCGACATCATTTCCACTCTGAAAGATTCACAGGGACATTTTGCCCCTCCATTGTTATTGCATTTCGAAAATGTGTGTATATGTTGCAAAGTGGTGAATGCTTTATGAATCTAGAGTATATCCCTTTGGCGGGGCTAGTGTGGTGTTAAGAGGAACAATGATCACTTGGACAGCCTTTATGGTAGATTGGGCTGACTAGATCAGTTGGAAAAGTTTGGCTCAATTTCAATTGCTCCATTAATGGGTGTGCACGTGTAATTTCCTGCAGAATAGATTGATTGTTGAAGGCCTCACAGGTTCAAGTTGTGACATCCTCATTCTCTTTGGCAGCGAGTACAGAGCTGATGTAAGTCTACTTGGAGGTGCCAGATGGGTCTCAGTTCAGACTTCTGCATCTAAAGCAATCTGGAAAATTTGGAAGAATTAACGTTATGCGGAATAATTCATGCATTCATCGATTAATGAGATCTCTTACGCGACACTAGACTTTGTTTCAGGGATTTGAAGATATCCACCTTTTTTTAAAAGGGTTTTTATTACCTTTTGATTGTATGGGTTGGCGGTTGCGAGCTAGGAACCTTGTCTTTCTGGGGACAAGGCTCCTAACACTGACCCAATGCTTGACAGCGTTAGTGTCTCTACACCCAGAAGCCCCTTGTAGTTGCATCACAGAGACTCAGGGCTGATTCCAATCCACCGTGGGTCTTGTCAAGGTTAAGTAGAGGAGACAGAGGACAGAGCAATTATCACTGTACTAGTTCCCCTCCAGTCTTCCCTGCTGTCTCTCTCTCTCTGTCTGCCTTTCCTTTCTCACCGCTGAAAGAAAGCCCTGCGGGATCACCTGTCTATCACAGTTGTGACGTTAGCACACATACACACACACACACAGCAAGGTGTGTGCTGTATACGCCCACACACCCAAAAAACAAAAGCGCAAATGGAAAGTCACAATAAAACACATGCACACTTACACACGCATGCACACACTCTTTCGCACAAACACACAACGCGAACGAGCAAACGCACATGCATTCACATGTAGAGTGTACGCGCACACACTCTCGCACACGCTCAACCAAAAGTGTTTAGGAAATCATGCCCAAACACACACACACACACACACACACACACACACACACACACACACACAAACCAACGCACACACTCGCAGAGCACTCCTTTTTTGACCTCATTATGTTAGTGAAGCAAAAGATACAACAAGTCATTTGAATGAGTCACCGCCGTATCAAAGGCATTGAGAATGATGCCCTGTCAATGGAGGCTTGCCACGGGCCATAGCAATCATACTGTGAAACACAAGAAGTACGGATCCTTCTAAGGCAGTTCAGGTTGATCTGCTGGCTGCCCGCCACGCTCCACCTCAGTATTAAGCAACTGTACAGGGGAGATGCACTGAGAGGACAACTCCCATTGTCAATTAGGTTTAGATCAAATATGGCAGTGTGTCCATTCGCTGGGCGTAAGTCAATCACTCTCAGAACAGGGACATCAGCCAGATGAGCTGTGGTTGCAGCACAGCCTATGTAGTGCACTGTGTTGTGTGTGCAGCAGTGTGTGTAAAGTGGGGACATGCTGCAGTAAGGCTGAAACATACAGTGCCAAGATGAAGGTTTGATGAGGGGGGATGATTATGTGAGCAAACTGAAAGAAATCCAATCCATAATTTGCATGTTTGTGTTGGGGCTTGTAGTGTATAGCGCAAACTAAACATTAAATGCCTTAATGTTCTACGTCTTCAATGATAACAGCTAATGTAGTTAGCTAATGTACTGTACTGTACTGTAGTTAGTAGCCTTAACCTGTGTTCACACGGACAAGAACGCATGCCGCTTATGGGTGGGCTTGTGGCTACATATTTGACTCAGCGTGACGCAGGTCACGCTGCCTCCCATTTGGCAGTCACCGTGTGGCTCAGTATTTGCATGACAGACGTCTTGCAGTTTGATGTGCACAGGCTATCCACATGTATGTGTTGCCCTGCGGCCTGATAAAGATGATTGGTAGAACCTGTTTCTACCAGCCACAGTGCATTAGTAAGAGTCACTCACACAGCAGACACTGTATCTGCTATTCATTATTACAATAAATCACTGGATTACTGCAGTAGACTTTCCCCTCCCCTGTCATTTGTTTTTACGCCAGTAGATGCACCTGACTGTTTGTTAGGGTTTGTTTCCACCAACTTTATAGGGGCACGCAGCATCAAAGAACTTGTGTGAGCCAAACCAAACCCACTCACATTTTTATATAGGATGGTGCAAGCATATTTATGTGACTCATGTCATGGTCTGCTTGATGCATTGTTTTGTGAGTCATGCTTGTCTCTCAATACAAACTGTCAGACATAAATATTCTATTAATACCAATATCAAACTCAACAACCACAAACAAATCCATCTATAAGACTATCTATTTACAATATAATTGCATGGTTGTAATGTATCTAGGAAACGTACAACAGGGTATGTGTAATGCGTAACATTTATCGCTGTGATTTCTAGAACATGCCAACAATCACTTTCATTTATTAAAAGGCGCATGCTGTGGAACAGGTGAAATCATCGTGTTAACAGTATTTGTATGTGTGTCTCATTGATAACAAAGGATTAACTTCTGTATTTTGTTTTGCTTACATTGATTAGCCAAAATAAATAAACATTTTCTATAACAAATAACATGATGGACAATCTTTTCTGATGCCAAATATTACCTTGGATGTAGGTGAATGTTAAAAGTAATATACAGTAATGTAATACAACTTTGTTAACATAGGTCCCAATCATTATAAAGCAGTTGTCGTGATTGTTAGGGTTGTGGATTACTCCACAGTAGCCCTAAATTGACCTATTTTGGCGTCAGAGAAACAGCATTGCACTTTAATTGCTGTGTACTGTACATCTAGATGAAGCAACAACTGCACGGCAATTAGATGTAAAATGATCTTCTGTCAACTTTGATGAAAGTGTATTTGACACATAGACATTCAGGTGAGCTGGTGCATGGCATGACATTATTTGAATGTGAAAGTGTGTTTAGTTTTTCATCTATTTTGATTTAGAGAATGCACATGCTCTTTTGTCTCAACATCTGTTGCTTTCTCTCTCGTCACCTGAATCAAGAAGACAGCCAAATACATGTCACATATAAAGTTCAATAACTTGAAATGCTCTTTTCATGACAGCGCAAGTATATTGTACACTGACATTTTGAGCTTTGCTTGGTAGTTTGCCTTGATTGGCTTACAAAGCATGGCTTTTCACTATTGTTTTGTTGCCAGGTTTCTTCCAAAGTCAGTAATTGAGCTTACAGCATCACTATCTAACTATTGTACCATAAGCCACAACGAAAAGGGTTAAAATGGTTTCAAATTACTACAAAATGGCTCCAAAACTGCTCGATCGCTTGTGGCCCTGCCCCCTCTTTCCAAAATCACTTCTTTCGATATCAGACAACCATAAGCACAGATACACATTTTATTCAAGACAATAAAGCTAGATTGAAACAAAATACTAATTTAAGTTTCTGAAAGCTTTAGAAATGTTCCATTCTTTCCAATTGACTCGTCTGTAAGACGTGGCTGTCATGTCCCTCACCCTTAACAAACCCCACCCTGGCCTCACCCATCGGGGTATAATGGCAGGGAGGGAAGCTGCCTGTAGGTGCCTCTGAGGTTCCTATCTGGGCCTGATTAAACCAATTGAGGGGTGAACGGGCAGGGCGCTTGACCCGAACGCTGCATCGCGCCAAATTGCTTTTGTTAGGCGAGCGCTGCGCCGGCCGCGTGTCTTGAGGGGGATTTGCGATGCATATGCATCAGAGCTCCCAGTAGGAGTGGGGGTTGGGGACGCACCCGCAGGCCAATTTAGGCCTGGCGGGAAGAGGTAAGGAGGACACAGGAGAATGGAGATGCGGGCAGGAGAGGCAGCTCTTAATAGAGCTGCCTGCTAACAAGCTGGGAGCTAAGTCTGGTGTCACCCCACCTTAGCCTCTGCCTGCGCATAATGGCCTACCTCTCCACCTCTCCCCTCCACTAGGCGCGCGCACATGCGTGTGTGTGTGTGAGACAGACACACACACACACACACACACGAAAACGCGTGCAATGGTGTTATGTATTTTCCCGTGGCGTGTGTGCGTGCATGTGTGTGCGTTTCCCATCTCTTCTTGTCAGACAGGTGCTTTGTTATGGTCTGTTGTTAAGATGCTGCCAATCATCGTCAGACTTGTCTTCCCAGGGAGGGAGGGTGTTCTTTTTTCTTTTTCTTTTTACGCACGTTTGTTTGTAAGTGTACAGACACAAAATACAATCCTTACATTTTTTGGCCCTTTTCTCAGGTGTCTCACGGTCTAGAATCTCAATAGTCGTTAGAGTTAGTTCAAAATGTGTTGCTCATAGCAACATACCTGCCTTAATGGGTAAGATGGGGTAGAGGTCACAAAGTTCCCTCCGTGTCAAGGTCTTTTGACAAAAACAAACACAACAAAAGGTGAGAATCAACGATTGGTTTGTGAAAGAGTTGATTAAACAATTTCAAATTACATTATTTTACCAGGCATTTCAATATTGTATATGCGTAACTGGTGTTTTGCCCCAATTTGAAATCTCTCTCTTGAGAGTAAACATGTTCTGTACCATCATATGTTGTCTGTAGCCCATAGCCTCTGCTTCTATATGCAGCTATACTGAATTTCTGAACACATTAATTAGTTAAACCTACAACTTATTATTATTGTGATTATTTTTCACAATTTACTAATGGCTTGTGTTAGGCCATTCGTATTGACAACATCGAAAAACAATATCTTCAATTAAGGAAAAAAAAAATCTGACATTATAATTATACTATTCGTTTTTGAAGAATATGTTGAATTAGAGACAGAACCCAGATGTTGTTGTGTGTAAATGTGACTTAAAAGCACACGGAAGAGAGTCCACGTGGAAACACACATGCACACTCCTCATGCAGGAATGGTATAGGGACTCGCTTTTTACCACTGCCTCCAATGGCCAACACATACCACGACTGCTTAAACGTGATTTAGACACGATTAATACATTTTGTGTTTTACTATATATTTTTGCCCCTTTTCAGAATAAAGGTTGCTTTTGGAAATTAAGGCTAATTTCAATTTGACAAAGAATCATCTATATATTATTTTAATCGTAGAAACTGGTTCCCATTCACCAAGCTAGAAGCATAGTCCCCTTTGTCTAAGATAAGCAACATACTTGCAATATGTACACACTTATTGTGAGCAGTAAGTAGAGTCTTAGAGTAGTCTTAAATCATGGTTTGGAGCTGTTTACGTCCCTAAAGCTTTACTCAACAATTTAGTAATCATCTTCATATTACGTCAGCAAGATTTTTGAAAATGTACATCTGATTGATATGAATAGTTAAACAGAACCTAAGCTTCTTCCTGCGCTGATGTAAACAGACTTCCATTGCGGCTCTTGTTGATGGCAGACTTCTGCATCAGGATCGCTGAGGCCCTCTATTTACCCTTGGTATTAGTTGAAACTTTTGACTTAGGGTCCCCCCAGCAGATAGTCAGTCCAAGCAAGAAAGATGAGAAATGGTAATATGAGTACGTCTGACATTCAGTAGAATTTAACTTTCATCACAACACATACTAGTAATATATTGTTTCTATAACGTTTAATATTAACAAAACGATAATTCTCTAATTTTGTCTTTATTTACACATTTGTAATTCAATTATGTCCAATGTGTGGAGTGCAGTAGCGACTAGCGAGAGCTTGATATTTTAATTAGCATATTTGCTGCACTACAACATGATTTCATCAAATGATTTCATGTTTAAGTTTTTTTGTTTACATGTTGTGTCTGTAGGCAGAGGGGATAACAAGTTGAACAGAAGTTAACTTCCTGTTTGTTAACTGTTATACATTGAACTCTGCACACTCAATGCGTCCAACAGGAAGCCCTAGTGTGGCCGTCTCAAACACAGAAGCCTCCTTTGACCCCTCCAACAGTTCTCTTCTTTTAAACATGAGCGGCAGCATAAATAACGTTTGTGCTTGATCATTCCAAAGAAGCTCCTTCAGAGCGGAGCGGGTCAAATTGAGAACTTGTCTCCTTGTCAGTCAAACGAGCCTGCAGGTAAACATCTCTGTCAAAATCGTTACGCTCCCAGAGCGCCCTCGCTCTCTCTCGCATTTTGACGTCTGTGTTAAACAAGGCCTCAGACAAATCCGCACAGTGCAGGCTTAGAGCGGCTACCTAGGGAAATCACAGCTCTGTGTGTGTGTGTGTGTGTGTGTGTGTGTGTGTGTGTGTGTGTGTGTGTGTGTGTGTGTGTGAACCTGCTTGCTTACACTGTCTGTGGCATAGCCTCCACATCCGTCAGGCCACCGCTCGTGTTAAAGCGTCCATTGCTGATGTGTATTGTGACTCCTGGAGGTAATTGACAGGCCAAGGCGTCGTCCTCATGCAGCCTTCTCCCTGGAGGGGCTGTTAGGTTGCCCTGGCACTCATAGAGCTGTGGAGAGCCACTCATGGAGAATGCATAAGGAGGTAGTTGCTGCTGTCTGAGGATTACCTGTTGTGGAAAGGGCAGGGGGCAAATAGGGCTGTAAAGTCCACGCATATTTGTCCTGTTCATTTGAGCCGCTCTGCTCGGGTAATTGTATAATATAAACAATACCTGACGCTAGTTTGAGCTGATATTAGATACAATGATAAACAATACAGGATATGATATGTGATGCAAAAACAACTGGCATGTGCCCATGTAAAGTGTATCAATTATGTATGCTACAAATAGTATGGTGGTACCGTACTACTGTAGTAGTAGCTTGCGGCAGGCATACTGGGGAACTTTAGACAAGGCCCAGCTCACACAACCTAAAGCAGTTACACAGTGTTGCCTTCTATCTTCTCTCCATTGCTTTGCTTTCCCTCCAGCGGCATTCATTCTCACACACTACCCACCCAGTCAGGCAGACATGACCCAACCTGCGGCGGTTCTTACCTACACCTGCTCTCAAAGGGTAGGGCGGTACTGTTAGCCAGCTTGAATCAGGGCTGGGCAGCCATAGGAATAACACTGCTGCTGTCTTTAACATGAGCGTTACGTTTACATTAACTGTAGATGGGAAGTACCTTGTTAAAGCCCAGTGCGATACTTGTATGTAGTATTTGCCCCTACTTGTAGGTGTCAAGACAGGCATCATTGGATTTACATGCGTCTAAAGAGGGTTTTCTAGTACGCACACGCACACACGCACACACACATAAATATATATATAAACGTACACACATGCAGCGAAATGCAAATATATGCAAGCACAAATTTCATACTGATATTTATAAGCAAGCAAATGTTAAATATAAAATCCGACATCCATTAACACCATATATCCTAAATGGAGCAATCCTTTGTTTTATAACCAATGTGTTCCGCTACATAGCAACTGCAATAGTCTCACAGCCAAATCAGGTTCTTTTGAACAAATTTTCTATTGTTATGGTTCAGTTCTAGCACACATTTCTTTTTGACCACATCAGACCTAACAGTTTCCCTTCCCCTCGAGCCTGAAACATTGACACAACAAACTTAACCAATGACAATGGTTCCTCATCACAGCACAAATCAGGCGTACCATGTTCAGCATCTCACGCCTGAGATTCCACAACTCTCCACGTATCTGCTGCACATGTCAGATGAGGTGTGGTATCTTGTAAGATCACATACGGGATGTTGATTTTCTCAAGCAGAACACACCCTTGTTTTGTCACAGTCGTGAGTTAGAAAAACACAGCAGTCTGTCATAACTGTGACTAAGTGACTTATTGAGTGAGACAGATACTACAGTAGCTTGCTGTCATGTGCTGTATCTCAAACATTTGTATATTTTTCTAATACATATTGTATCCCTTATCAAGCCACTCATCATCAATGCTGTTGTATAGTCATCATCAAATGATCAGATAATTACTTACAGACTGTCTATTAGCAAGATCATGTTTACAAAGGCCAAGCTGAGAATTAAAGGTAGTCTGCGATTGTTGTTGATGTTTGAATGATAGCTGTCCTGGTCCATTTCTAGATGTATTGTTCCCTAATTTTATATTTACAGTCATTTATATATGCTGTGCCATAAGAGGTTCAACGCATACTGTATTTACAATGCTCAATGAAACGTGACTCATACTGTAGCTGTTGTTAGTTTGTTATGCGGTGTACTACTGTACGAGACACTGTAAGATTATCACATGCTAGCACCGTTTGTGTCACCACAACTCTCCACATAGTACAAAAATGGCACTGGCAATGAAAAGTGTAATCCAGATTCTGACAACGTGTTAGGAAGAACGAGAATGTCTTTTGCATGTTTTAAGTATTTGTGTCATGAAAACCCCAGTAGGTACAGTACATACCACTGGCCTGTCTAGGTTTGACCTGTCACTTTATGGGTGGCCCTGTCCCGGTGTAAACAAACCCATAATCTACCCTGCGTCTGCACAGCATTATTCATGATTTGATTGTACACTGAGGCATTGTAATGACAAACATGGCATAGTGGTTTTGTCTAAAGGCACTCGTTGCCAAGACTCGAGGTGTGGCTCTAGTGTTGACATGATTGTTTCGTTTGCCTTCTGAGTATTTCATTGACTGTTTGGCGCATCAGGAGACTGCATGGTTCATTTTGTATGTTTTGTGCTATATGGCTAACTGATGCTTGAAATGCCATTATCTTGTTTAGTACTTTATTGTCATGCTGATGTTTTTGTATATTTGGTGATTTGTTTTGCTTGCTACTGACATTTATTAAAGTCTTATTAGTTGTTGTTATCAGCTGATATTTTGTTGGTTGGATTACGTGACCAGTTGAATGTTTACCTAGATGGTTGGCTGGTTATTGGTCACCGTGTTAGCACATGGCCTGTTTTTTGTTGTTGGTTTAACTAGGTGGGTGGTTTGTCAATGTGGGTTTGCATCATGAAAGCATCAGTACGAACAGCACACATGGCCATCCATTCAACCATTCATGCATGGTGAAATTAAAGAGCTCAGAACAAACTACATTTGTTCCTGATGATTGGAATGGAGGCTGACTGTGCATAGAATAACAAAGCCATAGCAAGCCAAACAAAATGATACAGTAACCTACTCATTTGTAAATATGTGTTGTAATGTCTCTATCAACATGTACAAGAGACTGGCTGGGGATCAAAAATATACAGTTTATAAAAAGGAGCGTAAGTGACAGAGAAGGAAAAAGACCGGTTGATCAAAGATATGACAGAGGTGCGTAGAAAAGCATACAGATCATGTTTAAAAAGGGTAATCCCCATCAGCCTGTGTCCGCTGAACAATTGCAGTATGTCAGCTTCATACAGATGGAGATATATCTATTTACTTACTATATTCGTTTGCTGATGACTTAATATTTCATAGGGGCTTGGCAAAATACAGTATTGCATTCTCACTGTGGCTTAAGATAACTCATTCACAAACACACGAGCACACACACAGTGCTCTGTTCTATTGGTTTAGTTTTATTGGTAAATATGCCATCCTTTTTAATACCATATTCATATTTATGCCCATTTTCTTCCTGTTGCACTGAGAGTTTCTATTAACAAAAAAATGCCAGAAAAGAAATAGCACTGTCTCAGCATAATTTATGAGTCAGACTCGGCTAAGCCTGACTTTCATGGATCAATGGCAACCTCTTCACTTGATCCAGCATCAGTCATTAGGTTCATGGGTGGGTTAGTATCAATCGCCACCGTCTAGCTTCACTGTAGATGCTCTTTGGACTGTCATCCAACAGGTACAACTGGAAATCTCTAACACAATTATGCGATTAATGTGAAGTGTAAGGGAGCATATTGATAGACAATTCAAATAGCAGTGTTCAAAACTGCAATCTCCTAATTACTGCAGGCTGTGTTTGAATACAATTACTGTATGTTGTTGTTATTATCCTATGTTGTAATATTTGTCAATCTTGAACATTATTATAAAAATTCCCCATATTATAGGCTTTTATATAAACTACATTTCACATCATTGGTATGAACCTACAACATAGTCATTGATATTACCAAGCCCTTTAAGCCTTAGAACAGCAGCGTAATTATGATGTTTGTTCATTTGGTATTTTGATGTTTCTGTCGCCGTTCTCAAACCTCGCCATGTCTGGCATTTCTCCTGTGCTGTGGAGCAAGCATTCATCCATTAATCTTCCCATTTACATTTCACGTGTTTGCACAGACGCAGGTTGAAGCTGCATAGGCCCCGTGTTATTTCCTGTCCCATTGTATGTTGTCATACAGGGATACGGTGGGAAACGCACACAACATGCCTTGTCTGTCTGTATGTCTGTCTGGATGCATGGCTCTCCCAGGGTTTTCTCTCATTAGCTTGTTGCAGCTTGCATATAGGGCCTGGTGTACAGTATGTGTATGGCTGCCTTTGTGGGTACACGTACTTGTGTATACAGAGGTACTACTGTACGTGTGTGCGCGCGCGCGCGTGCGTGTGCACATGTGTGGATGTGTGTGTGTGTGTGTGTGTGTGTGTGTGGGTGGTACAGTAGATGAGCTTGGCTGTGTGTGTCTGGCTTGAAAGCAATGGATGCCCATCCCTGTGTTTTTAATTACAGAGTTGCGGCAGGGCGGGTTCAGAAAAGACCCAGCTGCTAATGTAGCGTACAGCGTACTGTGTTCTGCCCATCCGATCAGAGGGCGATGCCTTGCTTCCACTGGTCATGGATTCTCATGCCTAATTAAAGTGGTTGTGTGTACAGTAAGTGTTTGATTTGGACATGGTATTAGCGCAGGCTATACGCGTAATACCTGGCACAATAAGTACATTGATTGTAGCCAGCCATATGCCAGTGGTTTGATTACTGTAAAAGCATTCTATCTATAATTTATAACAGTGAGGTTGGCAGTCACTAGAGCTATGTTGAGCTGCATTGAAAGAAAGTGTTTCATCTTAGATCGGATCACTACATAATACAACAATAAAGTGAGTGTTCTTTCTTCAGTCGCCATGACGTCCCTTGCTCAATTCATGACGCCGTCTTGCTTGTATTAGGGGTTATCCGAATAGTCGTATAAATGGGTATTGTTTAGATTTTTTATCCCAAATAAGGCTGAGTAGTTCAGGCCAATATCTGCGGAACACATATAATCCTGTGCCACGTGTTCTGTACCGGAGACACAGTGGCTGGATTAATTTCTCCACTGAGTGTGTTAGGGCCGGTCGTTGCTACAGCAACCCAGGTATCTATTGTTACACATAGCATAGAGAGGCTGAAGGTAGACAGGTTAATCCCCTGTAGGCAGCCAATTACTGCAGACTTCCATATTCCTCCTTCCGCCCATTTACTACTCCCTTATCACACTGACTCACCATTCCAACCCCCAATCCTTCCACCTATCCCCTCTCATCGCTGCAACATTATAATTGCTGGTATACGATCTGTCCTACTACTGACAAATGTACTACATGTAAGTCGCTTTCGATAAAAGCGTCTGCCAAATGCCGTAAATGTAAATGTAAATGTAAACATGACTTTGTGTTCTGTGTTCTCCATCTCTCTCTCGCCTAACAGCCGCATATTTAACCTGCATGTTTTTGTAAGAGTTGTGGGCAGATTCTGTTTTGCATTCACAATGTTTTTGTATAACATTCCAGGATGCCTTCTCTTGGCCCTTATCCCACCCAGTCAACCATTCAATCACAAATAGTCCCCAGATGTTAAACGGATATGCAAAACCCTTTAAAGTGTTATATCTTACATTAAATCTATATCAACACAACACGAGATATCCCTATTGTGTTTTCTGGGGAGTTTTGGATAAAACGCTAGTTCTTGTCAGCCAACAGGTGTTGTATTTCTGACTGGACAGGTAAACACTTCATAAAATGCGATGTATAGAGTCACCAATGAACATAACATTTTAGTTTGCGATCCATAAAAACCCAGTTAGAATTAAACCACAGTCCTGTAACCATTACTATTCCAGTTTATTGTTATGCTGTTATCACCTTGGTTGGATTTTTTTTCCTAAATAAAATAATATGTTAAAGGTTAGGTAATATAAAGGGAATAGACAATGCTTTGATGTGAGGAAGAGCAGAATACTGTTTAATCCCTTAATGGTTTTATACTTAGTGGACCTAGTGTTCAGTGCACTGCCAGCCATCTGTCAGAGAGCGCATGTTGTGGATTTGTGTGAATCACTAATGCATCAAAATATTCTAATAACATGCGCTGAAGGAGAAACAATATTGTGTAGATATAGGTGCTGATATTATGAAGCTTTTCGTTATATATATTCACGTTGTCATTTTGTGGAAAGTTTTAGTTGCAGTTGCATTTTATACTTTGCGCATATTCAGCAACACCAAACCGCTAAATGTTGTACTTAGCTTTGTATTTATGTGTTGCACCAAATTAAGATGGCTTTCCCCTTCTTTAAGATCAGTATTCAGTGCTTCTCAATTCACAGCCAAGCCGGAGACAGACCTCAAAACAAAAACATGTTTGTTTGTTTGCCCAACCGCTGCGGAGAGTTCCAAAACCAACAACCCGTTGCACAGTTCACTATTGGTAATAAGAGGCATTTTATTTGTATATACTATCTCAGTTTCTTTGCCAGCCATAATGGATGCCAGCACACTATTTCCTAATGAGTGTTGAAAAGAAAGCGTACAAGTAATGGATCACATATGAAGCAGACATTCAACAAGCTGAAAGTGAACATTGGTTCATGTCTTAATTTAGATTTAAGAATATTCCTTGACATATCTGTAACATTACTACACTACAGATAATCCACTGTCTGTTACTCTTTTGACTATTTCAGCATTCCCAATTCAAATCTGATCTAGGCAGGATTTGAGAGTTGGAATAAGAGATAGTTCAAGATTTAGAAAATTACACCCAAAATCCACCCTCTCCCCGTCTGCTGCTCTGCTCCCTCTGGAGTCCGTTGGTCTGCCTTTGAAGGGCCATTGACAAACATGTGTGTTCCTTCATATCATTGGCATGGTTGATTTGCCGGACCAATCAGGGAAAAGAGGTCCTAATTGGAATTGTTTTGAGTGCTGCAAAAAAAAAGGGGGGGGGGGGGTGGTGGGGGGGACTTGAATGGAGGTGGAATGATGATGGATGTCTAAGGCATTTCTACGACATTCAACTGAATGTACATATTTGAAATACTTCCTAAATCATTTTTAGGTTTGATTTGTTGATGCCCTTATCTATCTGTCTTTGAGACATATCCCCCTAATTCAACCCAGAAGGTTACAGTGGAGCTAAAGTGGCATCAATTAGACCCCAGGAACTTGGAAGGCCCCTACTGTGAAGAACAAATGCGGTGCCTGGAATTAAAATGGACTAACCTGCAAGAAATATAAGCCACAAAGTTTATGTGTGTATGTGCATGTGGGTGCATGTAATCATGTATGTCTACATGAATGTGTGTGTGTGTGTGTGTGTGTGTGTGTGTGTGTGTGTGTGTGTGTTTTATTCTTTGTGTTTAATTTCTCATATATTGTTCTGGGCCCTTTACTGTAGCTGTGCGCGCACACACACACACACTCACAAACCTCACATGAAATACAGGGTTGCTTCTTAGACCCTGACAAAAACACAGCAAGCATCCTGAGGTAGCTTGTAGATGGTTCTGGAATGTTGCAGCAGCCAATCAAAACATAGGAACCGGAGCTGGATTGGGAAGGGCAGGCGCGGGCGGCGCAGTGATGATGCTAATGCAGCCAATTATAAGTGGGTCAGACGCACTACCTTTCCCCCTCCTCCTCAACATGTCAATGGCAACATTTATCCCCCCAATAAAACAGACATGAGCTCAGAAGCCAGCTCTTGTTAGAGCTTTCCGTTGCTGCAGATCTGGGTTCATTGTACAGTACGGTGCCTGTAAGCACTCTAAGATTGCTGTTCTTGTGTTACATGCAGGAATGGCGAGGCTGCTTTGCTTTGGGGAGGTGTCTTCTGAAAAGCCACTTTTACAAGAATAAAGATACATACTGTGGATTATATGTTTATTTTGATGTTTTCGCAAAAAGCGATGAGTGAATTTCATGCAAATATGGTCAAATAAACACACAATTTACACCACAGATTACACACATGTGAATGTGCACGCACGCACACGGACACACACACACACACACACACACACACACGCACGCACGCACACACACACACTGCAGCTGTAGCAGTGTGTTGTGTTCAAGCCTTCAATCTTGCTGTCTTGTGTCTGCTCAGCAGATGTAGTTTGAAATAGTACCAGTCAGGTCTCCCTGACGCTGCTCAGACAGCAGGATTACTCTCCCAGCGCCGGAAACGCCCGGAAGGGTACCGTTGGCAAACTGTTAACAACTGGCTTCTGGATTTAAAATAGGCAATAATAGATTCACCAATGTACAGATATTTTTTTAGCATTTTGATTAATAATATTTGTTATCTGATAGTGATGCAGTCATTATAATAGTTTGAATTACAAATAAATTAAAATATATTTTATTCATTATTTTAGTTTTAATTTTAAAGAGCATTAAGGTCCAATGTACAAATGTCTGCTGTATTTATGGGAGTAAATAAAAGGCATATTCATAAAAAATGAAATTAAAATGATTAATAAGCCACATTTTTGGTTATCTTCCTGTTGCAATAAGCAATGTTTCAATTGACACTGGACTCCTAGTCCCCAGAGATGGTTTTAGAGTAATGGTCTTATTATGTGTGTGACATTAAACCAAAGCTGACATAATGAGCCAAATCCGGAGATAAAAATGAGAAATGACTTAAAATCCAGAGACCTTTTCCATCCAATTTTCCAACATCCTATTTTCTAATGCAACCCTTGTTTGAGTCAAATAATATTTGCTATTAGCACCTGATTAGCTCTAATGGAGGTGACACGTCATTTAGCAATTGATCTGCTTGCAATACGGAACTTGGCTTTGGAGTGAAGAGAATTAGAGCAGACTGGCACCTATTTAACTCAGGTGCAAAAATCCTTTTCAGAAAAGAATGAACACATTTCACAACACACTGGAGTACAGTCTGCATATAACTGATGGAAAAAATTAAGGAAATTACTTTATTAAAATAAATAGCACATTACACAAATGCAATGTGCATAAAGTAGAGCTTTTATTGCATTTAAAGTATGTATATAGTAACAGACTCAGCAGTATATAGTAACAGTTGATCCTCAGAATGGAATTATTATTATTGTGAAACACGTCATCAGACAATGACTACATTTTAATGCAAAACATTTGTGATTATGTGTGAGTATTCTAAATGAGCTGTCTATTACCATACTCCAATTATTATTGCGGAGAAATGCATTTGCACCTTAAGATAAATAGGCAAACCGAACAGCATGCATCTTTCATTGTTAAAAACATTTTGTCATATTCTCAAAAATATTGGATTATGTTGCACTAATACACCTACTAATAATATGACCAATAATAATAATATTGAGAAATTTTAATGGGAACATTAGAGCCACACAATGTGTAATTAGAATGAACTAACATGTAAGCAGCAAGTATGCCTGACATGCTTAACAACTGCACAGAATACTGTTAGCCTGTCAAACATGGTCATTGTTCCTGTCAGTCTAGCCTAGGTGTGGATATAGCCAATCTTGTTGATTCATCTAAAGGCCATTATGTTGCTAGTCGCTTGACAATGGGCTTTAATGCAACATAAAACCTCTGTTGAATTAGTGCTGAGTATTTGTCTGGGGTGGCATTGTGTGTACATGTGTTTGTCTGAGTGTGAGAGTGAGAGCTGTGCTATCTCATAAAATACAAGGAAAGATAGCAGATTCAGAACCATATGGTCCTTTTACATTTTGACATTATGCAGAGGGACCCCTGGAACACCAAGGGCCATTGGGACATACAAAACACCAATTTGTATGTGTTTGTATAGCACACAGTATGGAACGTCTCCTGTGTTGTCAGCAGAGGCACATTTAGCAGCTCTGTTATCTCCTCGAGACAATGCTTCATCAAGTCATAGAGGGATTAGGCTTTAATGGCTGCATTAGCGACCTGGCCCCTTGGCCAATAGCATGCCATGAGAGCTTAGTCAACACACTGATTCAAGCACAAATCTGTCAGATTTCATACCACTGGAGACATATTTTGAAAACTGGCTTTTAAAAAATATATTGTGGTGCACTACATTTGCTTGTCTGGCTACAGTACCTGTTCATATGAAAACAAACCCATGATGTTTAAACATGTTTATATTAGCAAATCTTGCAGTTTATAATATTATCAACATGTGTGTGTGCAATTAAAACATTGTATACTGTTTCACTTTTTGAAGGTGCCTTATTGGCTTGAGAAAGTTTCCTAATGTACCAAGTTGAAATTAAATTACAAAATATAAGAATCACAGATATGCATGGTCTACGTATCTTTAGATTGATGGAAGCTTTATGTGGGGCCCTGCATCACCGTAGATCTACACATCTGCTCATAAGCCTTCCTATAGGGCTGTGTTTGTGTGTGTGTGTGTGTGTGTGTGTGTGTGTATGTGTGTGTGTGGGGGGGGGGGGGGTAATAGCTTTCTGAGGTTTAGTGAGGTCTCTATTATAGCAAAGTTTTTGTATAGTCCTGCGCTGTAGATGGGTTTGTGACTGACAACCCTAAGTGCATATGTTCTGCATATTCTGCAGACCCATGGTAATAGGAAAAACGGCTGAAATCTGTCTAAAAGAAAAGATGATATTATAAAGTACAAGGACACATATTAAATGTTTTCATACAAAAGTCCACACAAAATATTAACTATTATTTCTGAATGTAGTTAATATCAGAATAGACAGAGCTTATCCAATGTATGATTTATTTGTGATAAATTTAAAATGATGTTACACAAACAATTTTGCATATACTTTTGTCATATTTAATGAATAATAGTGGACTATATTTCTTTGCATTTACTATTTATTTAGTAAAAGTGAGAGTAGTCTCTTTGTAACATTGATATGAAGAGGAAATGTATGGTGTTTATTCATTGTACAGTGGCAGTTTAAAAAAAAAAAATTTCTACATTCTGCAATATGTATTTATCTGACTGCAGAGTTTGCAGTTTTATATGCTGAAATCTAAATAACCTACTGGACACTTTTTCAACCTATAGGCCATATGTCTTGTTTGTAATCTTTTAGTGACCATATCCACACACCAATATGTCAACATTCCAAAGTCAGAATACATCAACATTCCAAGTTGGGAATTTGACAGTATACTAAACAATAACAGTCATAGTCTTATATGCATGTACAGTAGGTATATGTATGTATGTATGTATGTATGTATGTATGTATGTATGTATGTATGTATGAGAATATTAATAAATACAAATTGCATGATAACATAGTGGCATTAGGATGCTGTTTATCAAGTAATAAATGAGTGCAGCAGAAATGATTAATGACAGTGGTCTTGATGTCATGGAAATTGATCTATAGCAATCCATATCAAATAACAGGATCTTTCTTTCTTTGTCTCCAGATGTTAGTGGGTCATCTCTCTGTCCATTCCGGTGGGGAGAGCCCCCCTCATTATAATTTTTTTCTTTATGATTTCTTTTACATATAAGGCTGTTTTAATTTATGTAATATATAATATTATAATATGAGTTTGTTTTGTTCATCTGTTATATATATTTCCATGTACCCCCCCCCCCATACCCCCCCGCCCCCACCCCTCTTATATTTGTTTTTTGAGAACCCCAAATCAGACATAATAGTTTTGTGTTGATTGACAAAGCACACAAGCTTGGTTTTGGAGTGATGCGAATATTGCACATTTGTAGGTCTACTGTTTTAGTCTCTGTGGGGATATATTGCAGGTTTTGTGGTGCGTCAGTAATCGTACTCTCTGAGAGGAACAATAAGAGGGTAAATCCCTCTCCTCAGGGAAAAATGGCAGCTTGACCGACACTCGCACACCCATGTACAAAAGCACGCATTTAGTGAATATATCTTAATAATCACTTTAAATGTTCCCACGATTTACATTTAAGAGGTTTATCATAAATGTACAGAGTTATTACAAAAAGCCCTATTAGCCTGCCGGAATGTAATACTATAATAACAATAATATATATATATATGACTAGTCTAGTTAAGCCTCGTTTACATACAATGCTATTCAGATATGAACCTATAGCATGCGTTTTCAGATCGAATGGTATGCCTATCCTATTTTATTCAAATATTCTATTTTAATTTAATATTTTGTAAACATTTACAAATTACAAAACAAGTTTGCATTGAAAAATTATATATTGAATTAAATGCATCAATTTATTAGGCAATGGCATTTTGTTTTAAATATTTCTTTAATCAAATATTTTTCTAAGTCTATTTAATAGTGTAAATATCAAACACAGGCCGAATAACAACAACATTTAATATTTAAAATTAAAAATTCAACCTATAGCGACAACAAATAGCCTACTAGGCCTATTACTATTAGGCTACTAAATCTTCAATTAGCATAGGGCACTACACTACCACTATTACTACTAGCTGCTATACTGTAATTTTATTATAATTATAATTATAATAATACTAATTATTATTATTATTATTATTATTATTATTATTATTATTAATAATAATAATAATAATAATAATAATAATAATAATAATAATAATAATAATAATAGGCCTAATAATAGATAATAGATTATCGCGATTATTTATGTCGACAACGCTGTTTGTTTTAATTAGGCCGTATTATTTTTATTTTATTTATCAAACAAGCTTGTCTTTAGCCATGGCCCTGACTAACCTTATAGGTTAATAGGACTATATACATGTCAAATAGATCTAGTTTAAATTCGACTTGACATATGCATTTGCTTGTTTGAATTCCTCAATTAATTTATTTTCCAAAGACCCCGAAGACGTTGGTCATGTTTTAACTACGGTTTGTTTTATCAGGAAAAAGTGTATTAGGCCTATAATAATATTTATCTACAATTTTACTAAAATATCGTAGACCTATTCGTTTACAAATATAGACATCACTGTCTTACAAGTAGAAAGGCTAATGATCATTTAAAAATAATTAAAAGTATTAATGAAATCATACAAAAGAAAGCAAGATCACATTGTAGGCCATTTCGATTGAATAGTGTTGATTTCCTTTAGTCAATAGCCTTAATGCAGTTAAATGCATATTAGACCACAGTTTGTATTATTTACGGTCTATTGGTTCTAAATAATAAATCATACAAATAGACAATTACATACAGCTAAAAAGCTGTTTTATATTCTATCACTATCTATTTAACCGTTTTTTATATTTTCTATTTTCTCCGCCAAGTGAGCCCTAGTCACTCCTTAACGACAGGTTAATAGATCTCTGACATTTCTATTTTTTTCCAGCGGGATCGCCAAGACTCCTTAAAAACATTAAAAAATGCTCTTTGGTTCGTGCGTTTCTACAAGCACAACTTTCTCCCCCACCCTCATTAAAGAGACGGTCTGGTTTTGATTGCGACGTAAAGGTCAGCGCTGGAGTTTTTCTTATAAAGCATCTCTGCCTCCACTTTTGTGGCCAAAAGCTAACAATAAAGTCAAGCCCCCAGCTCCCCTTGAAATAACGGAGATTTTTATCAAGCCTCTGAACGCCCTTTTTCCTTCAAAGGGCTTAACTTCTTTCAAGTCTTTAATAACTTTGTATACAGCGTAGGTATACACACTAAGCTTAAACAAGGTGATAATAAACCGTCCGATAACTGGTAATGGTGAGTCTAAAGCCTTTTACAAGGCTGTGCCTAACAAGAACACATATCCTTCAATATTTAGCTTTGAGAAGCTGACCACCAATCTCTTAACTGTCGATTAAAAAACTAAACTACATTATCTAGCTAATTTACAGCCTTACAGATGTTTTGCAGCTATAGAGCTGTACTTAAACAAAAAAGCTACTTGTAGCATAATAGAAGATAAAACGAGGAGGACAACATTTCACTACATATCTCAAGTTCACCTTACATTTATATGTTTTATAGACTATGTTGTATATATATATATAAATATTTGTAATGCTCTGGTGTAAATATTCAAATTAGTGAAAGATCATGCCCCTTGTTTATTTATAATATTCCCAGTTTGGATTGTTATAGGCAATATTCAATGTTTCATGGCAAATTTTGCAAATATAATTATGGAATACATGAATGCATGTAAACACCTACAAAATATCTGATCGGAATATGTTATTATTTCGAAGGTCAAGTAAATAATATTGGAATGCATAGGTTACATTTATTCTTATATATATA
>JAODLL010002036.1:0-12680 GCA_026546735.1 Forbesichthys agassizii
TGTAAGAGCGTCTACTCTCTGCCTGGGAGATCGGAGTTCGATTCCCGGAGGGGGACGGACGATCTCCGTCACACTTGGTTGTGCCGAAATTTTAGAATGCTGCGTTGGGCCTATTTTTTCCCGCAGAAAAACCCGGTGATTGAGGATTTTTGTACGGAACATTCGGACAGAAATTGAAAGAATTGGATGATTGGTATCAAACCAACTGCATGTTAAGTCTCTCAGTCTTTGTATCTTGGGTTGGGACGAACTGGACGTCCGGACCGTGTCACATATGGACCGGTGTCTGGGTGTGCGCATGCGTGCGATGCCGGCTGACCTTATGCAGTCTGGGGTTGTGTTAGTTACCACTGGAACGGGACCAGTTCCTCTTACTGGGATTGGGAATGGCTGGTGAGTGTATTCAGCGCATTGATTCGGTGTTGGTTCTTTTACAGGTAGTATGTGTCGGCGGTTTCTCCTGTATTCCTTTCCCCCAGACTAGATGATGTAAGACCTCGGTTCTGGACAGGCTTCCTTCACCATTCCTACACGATCATGTCCTCATGGAGTTTGCATTCGTACAGTCTGACCTTCTTGGAGAGATTCCAGTTGCTTGTTGTCTTGTCATAGCTGTTCTTTTGACTCTGTCTCTTTTTCAGAAGTTGTGCACTGATAAGTTTGGCTGACCGCGGTTTTGGCTCGAGCGCAGAGGTATGGATAGGCAGGATGGAGCGAGTTTGCCTGGACATCAGTCTCTGCGCTGGAGAAGCAAGTTTGGAGTCTCTCGGAATATTACGGAGGTTTAACAGGTTCAGGTATATGTCAGTTGCATCCCGTTTGGACTTCTCCACGAGTTGCTTCGCAGTACGGACTGCTCGCTTTGCCAATCCATTAGATTGGGGATATTCAGGGCTGCTAGTTATGTGCATGAAGTCCCAGACAATGGCAAAGTCCTTAAACTCATGACTCACAAACTGTCTACCGTTGCCTGTAATAGAAGTGCCGCTTTAGTTTCCCCACGACCGAAGACGTTGTCAAGTTGCTAAGTTGATCGACCATATACCAACCTGAGTATGAGTCCACAAGCACCAGGTAGTGGCGGCAGTCCCACTCAAAGATATCGGCTGCCACTGTAGACCATGGTAAACATGGGACTGCGTGCAATTGGAGGGGCTCCTTTTGTTGGTGGGGCTTTGTGCTGTTGCACACTGCACAAGACTGGACGTGAGCCTCTATGTCTGTTGTCATAGGCCAAGAAAATATACCACGCGCACGTTGTTTAGTAGACTCTATTCCAGGGTGACCTCTGTGTACAATTTAGATGTACTCTGCCCGGAGTGACTGTGGGATGACCACTTTATGGCCTCTCCGCCAAATTCCATCTTCAGTGACCAGTTCATGTCTGTATGGGTGAAAAAGACGTACTGCTGGGGGGACACTGTGTCGTTTTGTTGGCCATGCTTGGCTAATGATGTTGCTGAGCATTTGTAAAGTGTCACATGCTGTGCGCTGTTTGAGTTCATCCATCCGTGAGGACAAGATGTTGGAGACTTTCATCACCTCAAAGGTGTTTTCTTCACTGGTGTTATGCTGTGTCAATGGTTGTGGAGCTCGAGACAACGTATCCGCTATGTACATGTGTTTTCCCTGTTTGTAGACGAGGGTGATGTTGTATCTTTGTAGTTGTAGCATCATGCGCTGAAGTCTAGCAGGGGCACAGTGTATTGGTCGTTTGATAATTGTCACAAGAGGCTGATGATCTGTTTCAACGGTCACTGGTTTGACGTATATGTAATCATTGAACTTGGTACATGCAAAAACAACAGCAAGCAGTTCCTTTTCGATCTGCGCATATCGCATTTCAGTCTGTGTTAGAGTGCGAGAAGCGTAGGCAATTGGCCTGCCATCTTGTAAACATGCTGCACCCAGGCCAAACTGTGATGAGTCACATGTCAATGTGACAGGCTTGTCGACATCGTAATAGGACAGCACAGGGCGGCTGGATAGGCAGTTCTTCAGAGCATTGAATGCAACCTGGTGTTGTTCCAGCCAACACCATACGGTGTCCTTGTGTGGTAGCTGTTGGAGTGGGGCCGATAGTTTGCTGAAATTGGGGATACATTTCCCGAGATAGTTTACCATACCGAGGAATCTTTGGAGAGCAGTGACGTTTGTTGGCTCCGGCATGTCGCTGATGGCTTTTGTCTTTGATGGGTCCGCATGTAGACCATCACTGCTGAACAAATGGCCCACGTAGCTCACCTCTTTTAGCCTGAATTTGCATTTTAGTGAATTCAATCTGAGATTGACTTCTCTGGCTCGGTCTAGTACCTTCTTTAAGTTCTCATCATGCTGTTTTTCTGTGTGTCCGCCAACTAGTATGTCATCCACTATTATGGCACAAGGGTATCCGACAAATATTTGCTCCATAGAGCGCTGGAAGACTTCACTAGCAGAGTTTATACCAAAAGGCATCTTCGGGAACCTGTTTCGGCCAAAAGGAGGGCTGAACGTTGTCAGGAGTGATGATTTGTGGTCTATAGAAATTTGCCAGAATGAGCTCTTTGCATCGAGTACGGAGAAGATGGTTGAATTCGTCATTTGAGTAGCAACTTCTTCAACCGTCCGCATTGGGTGATGAGGTCTTTTCAACGCCATGTTCAGGTCTTTTGGGTCTATACAGATTAGAATGTCGTCCGATCCTTTTTTTATGAGTAGCAACCATGGATGAGACCCACTCAGTCGGTTGTGAGACAGGAGTGATGACTCCAAGATTGGTCATACGTTGAAGCTCATTTTTTACTTTGGTCTGCATAGCCACTGGAATGCGTCTCGCAGGTGGGACGACAGGTTAGACCTAATAGTGACTGTGCAGTTGTCTTTATTACATGGAACTGCAAATTGTAAGTTTCATTGGTTGTGGTGCATGGTAGTGTGACTGACCCAAGTGTGAGCAATGTATTTCCACCATATGCTACTTGGTTGTGTCTAACTTGTTAAGTTCTTCTTCTCGCAGGTGGTGGAATGTGTCATATATCACATTACACTTGGCTCCTGTGTCCACCTTCAGTTCCAAAGGAATATCATGTGCGTAAACGGTACTAAACAGTTCACTTTTTTTGTTTCTGTTTTCCAATGGAATCAACATTTTCTACCGTTACTCCATTGATGAAGAAGGATTCCCTGCCATTGCTATTTTGCTGGTCTTGTTCCACAGTGTGGATGGTCTTTCTTACATGTTGTTTCATTTGGTTTGTATGAGGAGACCTGCAGCATTTTCTGAAATGGTTCCACTTTTTACATCCATTGCATTGACCATATACAGGAAACATCTCTCTCTTTGCTGGGTGATCGCCACCACAGTTGTTAGTTAGTTATGGTAGGAGAAGCATTGCTTTCAGGTCTGTATTTAAATTGGCAATCTCCGTGTTTTCTTGCAGGCGGCAGACCTACAGCATTGACTGTCGTGGCAGTTATCTGAGACGCAGCTAAGGCTTTAGTGTGTTGCTCTGTTTGTTCATATATTTGGCATATTGATATGGCCTTTGCCAGAGTCAGGTCTGGATCCCTAAGTAATAATTTTCTTAAGTTTTCATTGTTTATACCACAAACTAGTGAGTCACGGGTAAGTTCCTCTTTTAGAACTTCAAAGTTGCAGCTATTAGCTTTAAGCCTTAAATGGTGATATGTGACTCACCAGGTTTCTGAGATCTAGTATTGAATTTGTGTCTCTCCATAGTTATGTTCATGAGGGGAGCACATACTTCACGGAACATTATTTTCAGACATTCAGGGTCCTCCTTTGATTCAGCAGGCGTGATTATATGGCCATTATCAGGGGGATCCCTTACCTCTGGTGCGTATACGAAGGTTCAATGGCTTCTGACCCCGCCAGGTTTAATAGAATGACTGCCTGTGTTCGTCTTGGCTTGTCATAATGAGCTGCTGCAATGAATATGTCGTATTCTTGTTCAAAAAAGCGCCAATATTTTCGTTGAAAACGAGGATCAGGTGTTACGCCTAATTCTGTGTCCTGCCGAATTCAGTGACTCTTTGACACAAAAACTGCACGAGAAATCACACACTCACACACACTAATAGATTATACATGATTTTAGGTGGCGCATGCACACTTTCGAAAGGGTCACTGAATTCGGCAGGACACAGAATAATGCGTAACACCTGTCGTCCAAATTCCCCCGCCATTGTGTGTGCGAGGCAAATAGGCAGGTACATAGCGGGTATGCTAGTTGATAGTCGTATGTAGTAAAGGTAAAATTCTTCTCATATAGACTCTCTTTGCATTTTGTATGCTTCCTTCAGCAGAGGTAGCCTTGGTTTACTTCTGACACCATGTTGACTCGTGTGTGTTGAATCAAGTCTCTGACTACAGGTAAACATACGAATATGAAAAAAGTAACTTTCCTCTCCCTATTCTTATCAACCAATCAACCGAGGCAACGTTTATGACGTCACACATATTGTCGTCCTACAGAGATGAAAAAGGAGAAGAGGAACGAGAGGAAAAATAGAGAAAAATAAGAGAAGAGAGGGAAAATAGAAGACATGAAAAAGAGAAGAGAGGAAAAATAGAAGATAGGAAGAAGAGAGGAAAAAGTGACTGATGTGGCATGTTAAAATTGCTTGGTTGTGGTTCTAAGTAAAAAAAAAAAAACACGCATGATAAAAATACAATATATTGAGCTTACCAGAATTCAGTGTGCTTGCTTGTTATACATTTTGTGTGATGTATTTGAAGTTACAGAATGCATTCCAAAATCTTTTTTTTTTTTCTGGCTCAACATGTTCAACTTGTACTTTCATCCTCTCAGTGGAAGTAACTCAGTCTACATTGCTCACTCATAATTGTTAACATTAGACTTGTAAGACCACACCTAATGTAAGCCAAACAAAAACACCTTGGAGATATTTTGTTTCCCAGCTCAGGGTTGATAAATGATGTCTATTTAATTAGAGCACTGATTAGGTTGCTATCCTGGGCAAGTGAGCTTTTCTTCATCTTCCTGTTCAATTTGTTATGAATGATACCACACGCAAATTAAAGCACATATTTCACATTTATTCAAGGATTTTTTTTCTAAAGAACTTTAAAATGTGATACTGTATATCTTCTAAAGTGGGTTTTAAGGTCTGGCAGCCTTTAAGGACATGACGTGACATATTACAAAACACAATTTAATCTATAGTTCTTACTTAAACCCTTTTTCCTTGAATAATAAGAATAATATACAGCGGAAGGTAATCCTCAATACAATAACAAAATTAGTTTCCTATGGACTATATTTAAAAATGAATCAATCAACAGCATCCTTGTACAAAATGAAATAAATAAAATATGGTAATATAAATAAGAGTACAGTGTAAATATATATTCATATTTAGAATTTTTCTAACCGTATTTACAAAGAAGATAGTTTGAATTATGAAACGGACCACTGTGCTAACAAAAGTTATGTGTGTCCCTTGGTTGATCTCTTCTCTGGATTGGGCATGGAGAGCAAAAAGCTTCCCCTAACTACGTGAATGATTCCACTGACCTATTCTCAGTCAGTCCTTGGGCTCTTTTGACAATGCCCAAAATTAAAGGAGAAAAGCGGTCGCCTGTACTGTTCCAGGACTGGGAGACACAGTCACTCCCGCTAATACAAAGGCCCCCGTGACCTTGCCACCAGGAAGGGCTGCGTACGTCAGTCCTTGTGACAGGTGGCACCATGGACCCATGGCCTCTCAGAGGACCAGTGTTGCTAGCTTCATCTCTGGGAATGTGAGGCAGGGTGTGAAGGATGGGAGAAGAGGAAATGTAATTGTCTGTCTCTGGGTGGTTATGCAGGGAGATGCATGGATGGGTGGGTTGGGGATGGGTGGGTTGGGGAAGTGTGTGTGTGTGGGGGTGGGGAGGGGGGGAGGTATTAGGTTCGTTATCTATGTAGTAATGGTATACAATTTCTCTAGTAATTTTGTATATTTTGTTACCAAACAATTTGAAACCTATACCCACAATTATTTTTTGGCACAACCCGTGTGGCTGATTTAGCAATATATTTTTTGTTGATACTCGAAAATCCCCCCCACGAGTTATATATAAAGCTCTCCTTTTTTACGTCAATATCACCTTTCGTGTCACCGCTTCATGGAAAGCTGCCTAACGATGAGCAGTCAGGTATTAAGCATTTTTAATCTCACTTAATCTCCCCTGGGTTTCACCCCAACCTTCCTCTTTCAAGGAGTTAAACCTTTATGATTTGTGATTCAGGTTAAAGATGCCATCTTGCTGTCCTTTCACTTATGATATGCAGTGACCTGCAGTCTCTACACCCCGTAAAAGAGGGTGCAGCCATAGCCAACCTATGAAAAGATTATCCATTAAAACTTCTCTTTGGCATAATGTTTGGCCTTTGAGATTGAGATATGGGCCACGTTTAACTGACAACCCTTATCTTACTGTACTGTATGTGCAGTATCTTGCCATTAAGGCTGTTGTATTTAGTGGAACTATATTCATTGATCAGGAGTTGTAACGTATCATGTTTTCAGTAGCTTGATGGGGTTCATCCTTGAGACAATGGAAAAACACACATTCTTTTAAAGAAAACATTTTATGAGATGAGAATCCTGCCACAATTCGAAACCGAAAAAATAAGTTTTGAAAGGTCGTAACTTAGTGTGAAACCTCGAAATCGGATTTGAATGCACGAAAAAATTATTCCAATCTCTGAAAAAAAATTCCAATCTCTGAAAACACTATTGTATTTGAGTTCTTTCTGTAGCACCGTAGGTCTCGTTTTACGGTGGCTTCAAGAACGTCAGTTGAAGAAGGTATTTTACTACCTTCTCAGTTCACAAAGTGAAATTTAGCAAGCGAACTAAAGTAAACCCCGAAGAGGACAATCTCTATAACAGTTCCTTATAAACATAACTGTCCTTGTGAAAACCTCTGAGCCATAACAGACTAATCTAATACTTACAATCTCACGCTAAAAGTAAAGCATAACAAACATATAGAGTATTTACTATTTATTATTGTGGTCACTGTATAAGGCGTAATTCATTTTAATCACAAACATGAAGGTGTACATTCATTAATAAGCATGTTGTTCACACACATGCACATTGCACACACATGGAAAAATGTTATTCATCCACTCATAAATTAACATACAATACTAAGGGCTCCTGTAGGTATACCTTGCAGCTCAATCAAATAATTTGTTCATTTTCATACAAAATTATATTATCCCAAGGGAATATAATTAAGGGAATGGATACTTAAAGCATATTAATTCGTTGAACAAATACAGATGTGCTAACTTCAGCAACAGTGCAAGCTTTTTTTCTGCACTTGAAAGTGCTCCTGGATCCTTTCAGTTCTTTTCAACCGCAGTAGCATAGCCCCAAAAGACACAAATCCATGCAGCATGCAAACTGAGTAAATGCAGTTGTTAAAGCGGACGGTGACCTGGCAAGGCTGGAAGCTACTCTTTATATAAGTGAAACATGTCATAGAGGAGGCTTCATAGCTGAGCCAGGAGCTAATAAAACATGCAGCCCTATTGTGATTTCTTGTGTGGTTTACGACTTTCTCATGTGCAAAGAAATACACTGCTGATGGACGATAAAGTTAACACAGGAAACCAAAAATGTGGGAACAATTTGATATCCATGTTCTTTTTTTTTTGGTGTATTATTCTGTAAAGTCAATTCAAAATTGTTCTCAAAGCAACATATGCAGAGATGTATCAATGTTTACGGTTTGTATCTGTGATGGATGTGTGTTCATGTGGGTGGGTGTAGTGTGTGTATCTAGTATGTGCGTGACGCAGGTTACAGACATTGCCTGCTGATGGGCTATTACTCAGTGATGGTGTCAAAGGTCCTTTATAGCTTAAGTGGGATTGTTCTCAACATACACAGAAACAATACTCAGAGTAGAATGATAATCTCCATTTTCTTCATATGGCAGAGAAGGTTTCCTTTTAGTCTATTTTATCTTTTACCACTCCATGATACTAGATTAAAAAAAACATTAACTTGGTTAATCTCTAGACATTGCTCAACGACCACAGAATGACTTAAAATAGACACGATTGGTCCCCTTTGAATTAATCCATCCATGTAAGCTTCCAATACAGTCACTTCACAGGCATATGCCAATCACACAAATTTTTAGGGTAGTGTAGTTGGTGTACGTCTTCCATAAGAGTGCTGATTTTGTGATTGGGTTTGTGTCACGACGATGTAGGAACACACTCGCTGGACGAGTTCAAAAGAATAATAATTGAATGAAAAACAACCTGCTGACAACAAACTCACGTGTCTAGATTCAAACAGGCGACCTATATCAGTCCAAAGGGTTCTAGCCTCCGGCAGGTAAGTTCAACTCAAGACAACAAGGGAATAAACACAGGAGTATAAATAGGGGTTACTAAACAGCACCAGGTGAGTTGTATCAAAGTAATTAGGGCTGATGTCTGTTGCTGCCGGCTGCTGGCGAAGCTGGGGATGACAGTTTGCCTATTTTAGAACATGTAACCTTGCATACAAGAGAATGTATCCTTTGCAGCAATTTGGAAATGTCTTCACTTGCACATCATCAAAATTCAACTGCAAATTATGGGCTGTAATTTAATTCTTACTCTGTTTCTCTTCATCTATCCATCCATCTTCTCCCGCTTATCCGAAGTCGGTTTGCGGGGGCAGCAGGTCCAGCAAGGGACCCCAAACTTTCCTTTCCAGAGCCACATTAGCAAGCTCTAGCTGGGAGATCCCGAGACGTTCCCAGGCCAGTGTGGAGATATAATCTCTTCACCTGGTCCTGGGTCTTGCCTGAGGCCTCCTCCCAGCTGGACGTGCCTGAAACCCTTTCCAAGGAAGACGCCCAGGGGGCATCCTTACTAGATGCCCGTACAACGTCAACTGGCTCCTTTCGACGCAAAGAAACAGCGGCTCTACTCCGAGTTCCTCACGGATAGCTGAGCTTCTAACTCTATTGCTAAGGGAGACACCAGCCACTCTTCTTATGGTCAGGGCAGGATGGTCTAGTGGTCTGGGTGTTGGGCTCCAAACCAGAAGATTTTGGGTTCAAAACCCAGTAAGGTGGTTGGTTGCGCCTTGCATGGCAGCAATCACCGTGTGTGTGAATGGGTGATTGTGGGGCAAAATACTGTAAAGGCGCTATATAAATGCAGTCCATTTACCATTCTAAGAAAACCAATTTCTGCCTCTTGTACCTGTGATCTTGTTCTTTTGGTCATGCATTTATAGCATTTACTTACCTAGATTTGATACAAGTAAATATAAAGAAAACACACTCAGTTTGCAAAGCACACAAGGCAACAAAAATACACAAACCCATTACACAGACACACATTAGCTACTATTGGAATTGATTGGAATGGACATTTTAGCACAACACTGTAAAGTTCATTATTTCATAACTAATTATATCTGAACTGAGTTATTACATTCAGATTTCCTGTTGGGTTTGGGACAGACCTAAAGAACGGCAACTCCTCGAGACAAGAATGCAGGTGGTTCATACATTTACCAGGATATCCCTGCATGTATAGCAGGGCTGAATATGTCCAGTAGGGGGAGACAAGTGATCTCACCAAACTTTCATATTCTTCAACAGGCTGAGCAAGGACAGAATAGGATGAAATACCTCTTTTCTGAGACGTTGTACAAATGCATATTGTGGAGCATAAAGTGTGTGTGTAGCAAAGCTGCAACGTTATGCACGTTAGCCACTTCAAACTTTTAATGTGAAAAATCACATATTTTCATGGTTTCTTTATTGCCAAAAAATATTCTCTCACCTTGACAATTACAGGAGACATTGTTAGACATTGCTACTTCCATTTTCCAGCCAGCGCCATTATTTTCCACAAAATACATTGAACATAAATCACAAATTATGATATTGTGATAGCATAAAATAGCATAAAATATAAGCAGCCTCCATTGTTGTAAACAAATATATTACACCGTATACAGTAGCCTTAATGTATTTATTAAGGAAGGGTTGAAGTTGAGTTTTAATTGGAGAAGAAACATTATTCTGGGTGATGAGTGTAATATGTTGTTGTTAAACATACAAAGCACACAGCTTGTAATCAAATTAAAATTAGAACTATGACTAATACTGTATCTGTATAGGCCTATTATTTAGAATGTGTTTGTTCCTACTGTAGATTGTTGTTATTCAGAGTATTACTCCAGCAGAGCAGACCAAAGCAACAAGCCTCAAGTCTTCAAATTTATATGAGAATAATATAAAAATGCATATTACTAAAGTGTTTCATTTAATTCATATCTATATTTGTCTGTATGTAGGCCTACCCATTTTAGCCATAATATAGGCTACAGTAGGTTTGTTTCTCATGACTTGTGATAACAATAATTGCATGACAATAATGATGGTGTAAATTAGCAAAACTCACCCTATTCTTTCCCACAGATAAATGTTTTTCCATGGATTTGCCTTTACACACTTAATGGTCTATTTACTGTTGTGCGTCACACATGAAAGACCTCGAAGACACTTTCCTTCAGCTTCTGCTCACAGATCTGTGGTGTTCCCACTTCATCTCACAACACTCACCAGAATATATATATTGCAAAATAATTCATAAAATTCTAAGATTGACAAGAACAAGGCAAGGCCCACACGATTCTCTATGGTAATGAAGCTGATTGGAGCCTGATTAGCAACGCCTGTTGTAAGCAGTGGGATAGAAATACATCAGGGAATCTCTCTGTTGCAGCCATGGCAACCAATACATCAACGGTAAACTGTTTGAGGAATGTGTATGGCTGGTTTCAAAGGCAATGGAGCTTTGTTAAGCTTCCCACTGAAGGTTAGCTCACATTTATGAACAGACCAACAGATTCATGCCACAATTAATCTTTATACGGTCTGGTTTTTAATAGGTACTATATTTACTTTTTGCTATTTAGAATAGTTCTTTTTATGTTTTTTTGGATTATTAGGATATTTATTAGAAGGATGTTTCATAGATGCTGTGTTGTTTGTGAAAATACTAATAAAAACAAATGGTTATGTTGTATCTATGCACTTTCTGTTGTGAAGAGGACACAATGACAATCATTGGTGTGGCTGTTATAAGGATATTACATATATTTCTTTACACACACATTGAATGACACCACAGTAGTGCTTGCATAGATTGAGTTGATTGTTCACAAATAGCAATTGGATTTTAACTAAATGATTTATGAGTGCCTTAATTTCATTAAAATATTTGATCAATAAGCTATGTGAGGTGGAAAACAACTTTCTGTCTAACTATGTAATCGATACCTATTTAAGTAATTGCCCACCAATGTTAAATGTTTAGCAGAGTTTGGGCATTTGGTAATCTTAGAAAATGCTAATTTATCAAAGACACAAAAGGATCTTAGCAATACATATATCAGTATTGGTATCATATATTTTTCAGGTTGTTTATGGTTAAAGATGTGTCTGGTTGTTTTGTGCTGTGCCAGCATGTGGGACTGGATGCCATTAAGCAGATCTGGGCCATTGGAAATTATTTTGTTCTGCTGATGAACTAATTGTAGACACCTCTTGTAATAATGGCATTAAACATGTAATGCTCTTGGGATCATTAGTGGACACTTGTGGCTTGTAGGATACAGTGGGACAACAAGGATATCACATGCAATGCTTGCAATTCAGGAGTCAAACAATGTAAATATTGAAATATGGTTGTGGTATGCTTGACTTCATCTTTGATGGTTGTCCATGATTTCACTAAATAATCAAAGTAGTGAAAAAACTCAGTGCTGAGCTATAAGGTACACATGTAATCCATGGGTTATAGGCAAGGTAAATGAGCTTCTAGGAGTAAGGTGCCTTCTCATGCTTTGATGAAGGAGTTTGTATTTGCTTGCTAGTAATGGTACATTTCATTGTCACCAAAGGACAACACTATTTATTGTTTTGTAATAATATATTTTGTATGTGTATTGTATATAATACATGTATATTGATCACAAACCAATAGCAAAGTCGATGTAGCTGGCTGGGATTTTGCAAATTCTCACAGGAATGAATTGAGAAAGGATAATTATATGCTAATTGGTTACATGACCTTTAGCTTAGCCAATGTAATTATTTAGCAGGCATTTCCCCCAAGTGAATCAGATAAATTAGGCATAGTATAGTAATAGAACTATTGGATATAGTATACATTTTTCTAAAGAATATTTAAGCATGACATGTCGGCTGGAAGCTACAGAATCCTTCCAATCCATTAGAGTCACTTATCTTGTTTTATATTGCAATTGTTATTATGGGTTGTCTACTGGCTGGTAAGAGCACATAATAGTATAGAATATAGGACACCATAGCAATTGTTAATAGCCATTTGGTTGAGATGTTGTCAATCAAGTCGTCGTAATAAAATGCACAATTGTAATTTGTCGTAGAAATCATAATCCATCCATCTTTTCCCGCTTATCTGGAGTCGGGTCGCGGGGGCCGCAGCTTCAGCAAGGGACCCCAAACTTCCCTTTCCCGAGCAACATCAGCAAGCTCTGACTGGGGGATCCCCAGACATTCCCAGGCCAGTTGGGAAATATAATCTCTCCACCTGGTCCTAGGTCTTCCCCGAGGCCTCCTCCCAGCTGGACGTGCCTGAAACACTTCCCAAGGG
>JAODLL010002037.1:0-12680 GCA_026546735.1 Forbesichthys agassizii
GGGGCAGAATGAAAAGATGATGATTGACTGGAGAATAGAGGAATAAACAGGAGAAAGGAAGGAAGGTTGGGGGGGCTTAGGAAGGATAGAGAGCAGCTTTAAAATGTGTGGCCAAAGATTAACAGCATGGAAACCCTTTATAGGGCAATGACCCATATTTGGTCACTTCCCTGAACATTCAAAATGGCGTTGCCACGCTTCTCTGTGAGGTAGTATACAATTAACACATGGATGTCTCCCAGCCATTCACAGAAAACCAGGGTACGTCACAGTTAGTTACACCAGGGCATCTGACCAATCAGGAGTTGCCCGGAGCATTTCCATTTCAGTGTACTTCATGAATTCAGAAAATACACTTCTGCGCTCCTACCTACTCCGACATCTACGATTATAACATCAAAATGAATAACGGAAGGTCGATGAAACTCACATTGTACAGTTATAGCTGTGCTGCATGCTGAGATAGCCGTTATTGGAATAGGATTTCAATAAGACAATTATATCTGTTCATGAAATATGAAGGCACCATATTTGATCATAAGGGGTATTTTAATAAGAAAAAACTCCTTGTGTTTAGTACGACATTTAAAACATTTTTAACTAATAATGCATTATAATTTATGATAATTATTGAATAGTGCAGCTGCTCAAAAGGTAAAATGAAGCAGTTACCTACGGGACTAGATTGGACTTTGACCCCTGAAAGAAAGACATTATTAAATACATTTAAAACAAATAATATCTTAGGTGGACGGGTTGTTGCTGTTGTTGTTGTTGTTTATGCTGTTGTTGCTATGTGATGCAACCGGTTGTTTCCCTGTGGTACCAGCAGCACACAGAGCCTGTCATGCAATAATAACTTGGTGCATTGTGGGTATATAGCTATTACTACACTGTAAGTAACCAGGCCTCACGTGTCACCTCAGAGGTGTGCACGTCTTGTTCCTCCGCATAGTGGAGGGGAAAAAGGATATAGAGAGACTACAGAGAGAGGGAGAGAAACAGAGAGGGAGAGAGAGAGAGAGGAAGAGAGAGAAAGAGAGAGGGAGAGAGAGAGAAAGGGAGAGAGAGAGAAAGAGAGAGGGAGAGAGAGAGAGGGAGAGAGAGAGAAAGAGAGAGGGAGAGGGAGAGAGAGAGAGTAAAGAATGCTAGAGACTAAGAGAGAGAGAGTTGAGCAGCACTTTAATTAGACACTAGTATGTTCCATTTTATGGTTCAATCAAATAAATAAAAACATTCAAAATGTAATCCCATTAGTATTGACCGTAAACAGAGCTCCTTTATAAAGCCACACCCTCTATGTACTTTCAAAGTATATTGTAGCATTAATCGCACCAATAGCCCTATATGGAAGTAAAGTGTGGGGTCCACTCAGTCAGCATGGCCACATTAGATGGGACACGCATCCTACAGAATTATGCAGAATTATATAGAACATACTAAAACACCCACCAATGCATGTGGGGCAGAATTAGGCTGTTATCCATTAATTATAAACATCACGAAAAAACACTCAAATGTTGGACGCATCTCAACATGCCCTATACATCCCATTATTGTCACTATATCTTTATATTTTATTTACAGTATATGCAATTTTGTATTTATTTTAAATGTGTCTATTATATACATATATATATATTTTGTTTTGTGTTAATTATTATTATTATAGTATTGTTGCACACTGTGCATATTACTATTACTATTATTATTGCTATGACTGTGTCCTTTAAATGATACAGACTTTTAATGTTGTTATCGTCATCACCACGGGTGTTATTACTGTGGGACTTCTTGTCCTATTGTTGGTATATTGTTGTCTTATTGAGGACTACCTGCCCTCTAGCTTTGGCAATGCTAATGTAATAACTGTCATGCTAATTAAGCTAACTTGAAGAATAGAGAGAGAGAGAGAGAGAGAGAGAGAGAGAGAGAGAGAGAGGGGCGGGGGGGGGGTAAGTGAGCAGTGCCAGAGCTCCGGTGTGATGAATCGGCAGTTTGGTGGATGTAGATGAGCTAATTCCACCTTTGTCCTTAATGCATCGCTGTCGCGACGACGCACCTTTAGACCGGCCAACCGTGAATTTCACTGAGATCCTCCAGTCCCTTTTGGCATGTGTGTGTGTGTGTGTGTGTGTGTGTGTGTGTGTGTGTGTGAGGTGTGTGTGTGTGTATATATGTGTGTGAGGGGCGTGTGTGTGTGTGTGTGGACACTTGGCCATGCATGAAATGTGTAATTTAATTTCGTGAGCTTGTATGTTAAATCCACTATGCCCCTGGAACATTAATATTTAAAACGTGCCACCATGTTGTATTGTTCCTATGGTGATACAAGCTTACCATGTTGTCCCCATGGTGATACAAGCTTACCATGTTGTCCCCGTGGTGATACAGGCTTACCATGTTGTATTGTCCCCATGGTGATACAGGCTTACCATGTTGTTCCCATGGTGATACAAGCATACCATGTTTTATTGTCCCCATGGTGATACAAGCTTACCATGTTGACCCCATGGTGATACAGGCTTACCATGTTGTCCCCATGGTGATACAGGCTTTGGGACATTGGGAGCTGACAGCTGTGGCACCATGGTGATGCCACACATGGAGACGCCATGGCAACACCACTGTGGGTTCTCCTCCTTCATATATCTCTTCTTCACAGTCAGTCTGTCTGTCTGTCTGTCTGCCTGCCTGCCCGCCTGTCTGTCTGTCTGCCTGCCTGCCCGCCTGTCTGTCTGTCTGCATGCCTGCCTCTCTGTCTGCCTGTCTGTCTGCCTGCCTGCCTGCCTCCCTGTCTGTCTGTCTGTCTGTCTGCCTGTCTGTCTGCCTGCCTGCCTGCCTCTCTGTCTGTCTGTCTGTCTGTCTGTCTGCCTGTCTGTCTGTCTGTCTGCCTGCCTGCCTGCCTGTCTGTCTGTCTGTCTGTCTGTCTGCCTGCCTGCCTGTCAGGCCTCATTATCTCATCTTTTTGCCCGCCCCCTCCAGCAGTAAAAACCACTACATCAACTGCATCAACATGAACTTCCATATACATGGAATGAGTAATCACAGTATGAATAATGTGTCTACATGGTACGTGATGCAGGAATCATCCTTAGTCTCTCCTGTTGTGACAGGCTGTCACGTAACGTGTTGCTAGGCCACAGCACTCTCTGACCTCTCCTAGCAGAAACACTAGCTGGGTTCTGGAGCTTTTCTAAACTTGTGTGGGTTTTAAACTGATTGTATTATATGTTGATGTCTAAAATGGTGATACCGTGTGCCACGGGTGAGGAAATGTGTTTCTGTGAATGCAAGCGTATCTCTCTCTTGCTCTCTTTCTCGCTCTCTCTCAGTGAAGACTACGGCCTAATTAGAATTAGTTTTTGGTTTTTAAACTTACTTTATTATATAGTATCACACAGTAATAGTACTTTTAGCTCAGGACTGTTCGCTTAAACCAAAGATGAAAAGCATAGATATAAATTCTGTATGATTTCACATTCCCAATCATCCTTGGCTGCAATCAGACACACCTCACGTGAGTTGACGTGAAGTGTGTCTGATTGGCAATCCCTCAGACTATAAGAGGACAGCTCTCTCTGTAGCCTGTATGCCTATAGTATATGTTCATTACGGGCCAGGTATAATGAACTGTTCTCATGAAAACTGATAGGCCAGTTGAACTAGGCCTAATTTGGTGGTAGCCAATTTTGCTTTGATTGTTAAAATGTTCCAGGTATGCTTTTTTGATTTGTTTAACAATTATGTTTAGTCGGTGGTACAGTAGTTGTTAGTTGGCTATTAAGTCTAATTATCAGCTGACTGAAATGGGTTTTTTAGGGGGGTTTAGTGCTTCAAACTGCAATGCATTCTTGGGACTTAATTTAAAATGCATCCAACATTTTTGCGTTTTTGTGTCCGTCTGTCTCTCCATCTCTCTCTCTCGCTCTCTCTCTCTCTCTGTGTGAAGACAGATACTGCACACATACATGAGACGCGCACACACACACAGCCTCAGTAAGAATTAGCTTATAGTTCCAGACATGCATTGTGCTCTGCTGTGTCAAGATGCCAGCTAGCTCTCTCAAGGTCTGCAAGGAAAGAGAGCTGATTAAACAGAACCTGTTGCTTTTCTCCCACAATGCCTTGCTCCAGAGCGTGACCCAGCCTGCAGGGTGATCGGTGTAGATGTACAGTAAGGGTTGACCTTCTAGCACGACTAAATGAATGTCCTAGGTTGCAGATTAAACACTGTATCTTAATAATAACAGGTATTTTCCCTGTTGAGGTGGCAAACTGATGCACTCAGGACGTAAAGACATGAGAACAGAAAGAGAGATGGAGGGAGACGAGAGAGAACGAGTGAGATAAGGAGAGATGGAAGAGCAGGGTATGTGAGAAGGGAGAGAAAGATATATATGATGATGACATACAGAGAACCAGAGAGAGAGACAGAAGGAGAGAGACAGAAGGAGAGAACAGATTGCTGGTGGGGTGTATCTGCGGAGATCACAGGGCAACGTCAGTGAGTGAAAACCAATCATTTGCTCCTGAAGTGCCACTAATAGCTGACAAAGGCCACGGACACACACGGGCATGCCAGCGCTCTGCACGCTTCAAACGCTCCTTCATACAGTCAGTACGTACTGCACTATACTCACTGAACACGCACGCACACACACATGCACACACAGTCACACGCACGCACGCACACACACACACACACACACATACAGGCACACAAACTTACACACACACAAGAGGTCTATAATGCAAAATACAAGACAGAACCAAAACACAAAGGGAGACGGGTGGTATTTGACATCCAAGTATGATTAATACATGTGGGGCCTACATATGCTAATGTAGAGCCTACTTATGTTAATGTGGAGACTAAGTATGTTAATGTAAACCAAGTATGTTATTGTGGAGCCTAGGTATGCTAATATAGAGCCTACTTATGTTAATGTGGAGACTAAGTATGCTAATGTAGAGATTTAGTATGCTAATGTAGAGCCTATTTATGTTAATGTGGAGACTAAGTATGCTAATGTAGAGACTTAGTATGCTAATGTAGAGACTTAGTATGCTAATGTAGAGCCTACTTATGTTAATGTGGAGACTAAGTATGTTAATGTATACCAAGTATGTTAATGTGGAGCCTAGGTATGCTAATGTGGAGGCTAGGTATGCTAATGTGGAGCCTAGGTATGTTAATGTGGAGCCTAGGTATGCTAATGTAGAGCCTACTTATGTTAATGTGGAGCCTAGGTATGCTAATGTGGAGCCTAGGTATGCTAATGTGGAGCCTAGGTATGTTAATGTGGAGACTAAGTATGCTAATGTGGAGCCTAGGTATGTTAATGTGGAGACTAAGTATGCTAATGTGGAGGCTAGGTATGCTAATGCGGAGCCTAGGTATGTTAATGTGGAGGCTAGGTATGCTAATGTGGAGCCTAGGTATGCTAATGTGGAGCCTAGGTATGTTAATGTAGAGCCTAGGTATCTTAATGTGGAGACTAAGTATGCTAATGTGGAGCCTAGGTATGTTAATGTGGAGCCTAGGTATGCTAATGTGGAGCCTAGGTATGCTAATGTGGAGCCTAGGTATGTTAATGTGGAGCCTATGTATGCTAATGTAGAGCCTACTTATTTTAATGTGGAGCCTAGGTATGCTGATGTGGAGCCTACTTATGTTAATGTGGAGCCTAGGTATGCTAATGTAGAGCCTAGGTATGCTAATGTGGAGCCTAGGTATGCTAATGTGGAGCCTACTTATGTTAATGTGGAGACTATGTATGATAATGGAGACTAAGTATGCTAATTTACAGCAACTTGTCTCTTGAGGCACTCGAGAAGATTAAAAATGTCATTCAGCGTACTCGGAAAGACTGTGACGATAGATGTCGGACAGAAGGATAAATAGAGGAGGTGTGTGTGATTAGGATCGGTTATGGTGAGACTTCTTTATTATCAGACGCTCTGTGTGGTGCCTAAGACACCTGCAGATATCTCTCTCTCTCTCAATCTCTCTCTCTCTTTACCACACGTTGCCTAATGCCAGGAGAGAATGTAATGGGGGAGGGAGGCAGTTTTCCTTATCTATGAAGTTAATAACAAACAAACTTAACAATGCACCTGTTGTCAATTAACGCAAAACCGACTATGATTTTAATGAGATGGTACACATTGCTGACATTATGTAATATATATATATATATATATATATATATATATATATATTCTGTATACTGAATATATATACTGTATATTATATAGTTTACATAACATTTACCTCGACCTTGACCACTGATGCAAGAACCCACACACACACACATCAACACAAGACAGATGATGCTTTTGATCATGAGATGCAAAACACCTGAGTTCATCCTCTGAGACACGTGCACACGCACACGCACACACACCCACACACACACTCTCTCTCTCTCCTCAACCATCAACACATTCATCTGTCTCCCGGGGACCCCCTGAAAGCGGGAGAGACCGCTTCCCTCTCCGCAGCTCGCCCGAGACACTTACAGGAGTGAGGAAGCGGCTGCGGACTCGTATCATCGATTCTTGGTTTAGAAGCGCTTTGATCTTGCCTTAGCTGGTCAAGGGCAGGTGGAAGCCTTTGTAATGCAGCCCAGTTTGTTAGCTAGCCGGTCCTGAAGTGTAGCACTGAGCTCTCTGGGGCAGCCGTGTCAACTGTACAAGTGATGCTACAAGGCATGCCCTTAGTTTACAGTTTCTCTGTCATTTTACGGGGGCCCTGTGTGTTGCATGTCGGTTCCTCTGACTGTAGTATTCCAATGATGGCTTTGCCCACAGATAGCCTTTCAGTCATGTGTTGTAACTGTAACTGTAAAGGTAGGTAGTATTCCCTATGTACTGTATATGTATATATCTTAATCAGTTGTTTTTCTGTCTTTATATTGGCCTATATTCAATGTAAGATGTCTTTGAGCATCATGGAAGGCGTCTAGAAATAAAATGTATTATTATTATTATTATTATCATCCTGGAGAAATGTTTTTTATATTTTAACTGGATCAAAACAATCCCCCCTTCCCCCCTCAGAATCTCTGCACCCCCCATCTTCCTCCCACCCATTCTGTGTTTGCGTTCCCATTCACAGAGCCAGGCCTGTGTAGAGACCGCTGAATTTCTTTCAGCGCGCACACAGACCAGACAACTAGCGTACCGTGAGTAGATATACACTGAATGTGACCCAAAAAAAAGCCGGTGTTAGCTTACAATCACTGTCTCCACCTTTAAATGTGCAATAGTCATTTGGGGAATGAGTGCGAATGAGCACAACATTGAGGCGGTCGCTACGTTTGCTAGCTAGCAGGCATTTGCTAATTTACATTAGTTTTAAATGGGATTCGATGGTGCAGCATATCTCAGCTTGTCGTATTTCTATTATACGGTATGTTGGCTGTAATCTGTCTGCTAACAGCCTGTGAGCGTGTGAGCGTGCGTGTGTGTGCGTGTGTGTGTGTGTGCATCATTAGCATGCAGCTTGAGTCTGTATGCGGTTCTCTTTGCTGTTCATTGAATCTGAGCGCTGCTTTCTGAAGACATATCTCACGCGTCGCTACCCGCTGTCTCGGAGCCACACGCTCTGGCGCATGTGCACGGGCACACGCACATGCACACACGTGCACTATACATTACATGGGGTCACTTTGATATTACGCATAGAGGCCCACCTACTAAGCTATGTGTGTGAACGTAGTTGGACATCGGAGCCTGAGAAACAACATTTGGTACAGTTGTATGCAAGGGATTGTATGGAAATGAATGCTATCAATGTTATTAATCGACTCCACATGTCTCTTGTGCATACAGAAACAAAGCAAGCGCACATGTTACTCATTAGTAGTCGACTCCCATCTGAAAGGTCTTGGGTTCGATCCCCGACATGCCTTTCAAAAGACAATCTGAACCACCCAGCGGTTGTGCCTGGGGGAGCTTGGTGTAACCAGGCCCACAAAGCACCTGGTGAACGGGGTCTGGACACGCTCCCTTAGGGATGGGGATCGTTGCATCAATGAACATCGTCCTCGGGTTAGCTGTGAAACTATTGGAACAGACGTCTGACATTGTTGCTAACTTCGAGGTCAAATCAAAACATTTTCGCTCCGCGATCGTCTGCGGCGTTGACTCACACACTGAAATGCGTTGTAAAGCAAAGCGTAGTGCTAAGGCTTTGTTGACAGGGGAACAGGGCGTTTCTGTGCCAAGACCCACATAGAGAGGACTAATCTATTTAGAGACCCACGAAACAACAAGTACCGCTAACGTAAGTTTAAAAACCTTATCCATTTTAGCTAATGCTATACCTGTGTGTGCGGCAAATATTTTTGAGCAGACCGCTCCAGAATCTATGGGGTCTATTGGATTTCATCCAATCAGGAAAAACGGCATTCCGTTTTAGTTTCTTCTCTTGTTTTTTCCTCATTTCATAGTGATACAAATAAAATCGCTAATTCTAAGTTTGTGTGTGAGATATGTTTGTTTGTTTGTTGTGGAACTTGACAACCCAACACAGAGGCAGATAAATGTATGTAGCCCAGTGCATATTGAAATGGTTGGTGTCTGTATAGCTTTTACATCAAATGCTTCTAACACGTGAGGCAACATTTGCTTAACTGCGGTGTCTGCGGTTAAAACAGGGTTTCTTCTAAAAGAAATGACTTACTAGTCGGGAAATTACGGGTTTGCTCTGGCCCGCCATCTAATTGTCAGGAAAGCAAATGGCCCGAGGCCAAACTTTCTTGTCGACCCCTGTTCCATACAAACACACGCATGTCGTACAGTATTGACCTGTGTTCTCTTCCCATGTTACGCAGCGGCGTTAGGCGTCACTTGGCTCTGAGCGGTTCAGAATGAACACACTTCGAGTCTTACCTCCAAGCTGAATGTCATTAGAAACTGGGGCATCATATTAGCAGAAACCTCTCTCTCACTCTCCCTCTCTCTCTCTCTCACACACACTCTCTCTCTTTATATCACTCACTCTCTCTTTCATAAACATGCTCACAACATATTTGTTTGTTTACTATGACTCACAACGACATCAAAACAGTTCACAACTGTTAGTTTGTATCAAACACCTCAAGGCCTGGTTTCACCGGTGTGGTTGGAAACACACACGCTCACGCACCCACACACACACACACACACACAGCTGAATGTAATAATATACATTTGTGAAATATCACAAGGTCTCACAAAGGTCTATTTAAAGTGCAAATGTGTTTTGCTAAACTTAGAAAAAATCAGCAAAGGACACAATAAATTACAATACTGTAAGGCTCGTAACATTATAAGGACAAATACACTAAAGAAATTGAGGATTCAATTGTGAAGAGGTTAGCAAGCATGGCGCTTTGGAGTTTTTCAAAAATGTTATTGTGCATACTATTGCATGGTTCCATGTAAGGAAATACATGTTAACACAATCTTTTAGCTGCACAATTACAGTAAATATTATAGTGCTGTTGAACTGCTTCAACTGAAAGTTTACATTTTAAATGTGTGTAAGCGATCATCCTCACGGTCTGATAGCTGATGGTTCGCCATGCGTGTTAAAACATGAAGTAGAAAATAAATGCAGTGTTTCTATACAACCATGGCTGTGTAAATATTAACACGAAAGGTGCAGACCGCTCCACACAACACTATTCCAGCCTTGGCAATGCATGTTCAATGTTGGAGGTGGAGCTCAGTTGTATATGCTTTGATGCTGAGTTAAAACCCCTAAACTGACGGGCAGCCAGTACATACATTCCCTGTATGAATACATTGCTGGGAGGTGAGATTAGGCCGATGATAATCAAACAAGCAAGCAAAGTATAAGGTGCAGATGTTTAGCTCATTTTTGTGACTGCAGAATTGTTTTCTGCAATGATACACTTATTTTTCACTGTGGAATGATGGTTCTGTTTAGATATTCTTATAAATGGTTATGGAAAAGCAAAATTGCATAGGATAACCACTAGACGATCCTACCAATTCATATAATTATTATAATACTTACTTCGCAAGTCATGCAGACAGAACGGATGAGACACAATCCATAATGTGCGGCGACGAACCATTCTAGGTCATGTTGCGTAGACAACGCGCGTCACTGACAGATACCGACGAACGTTTTGTATCACGTAAACACGTTAGTGCAAGCACTCCTGGAAGTCATAGAGAATGCATTGAAGAGCCTGCATTTGTGAAAAAAGATATTATCGTGAACGTCTATGATAGCGGTCGGGACGTTTTTCAACCATATTGAAATCGCCCAAAAAGGGTCTGGAGCCTGGCTATACGTACTCCACGGAACAATAGACTGATTTGATTAAGATGTTTCGAGGCACGACAGTCCGCTACCGTAGCGTACATTGGTAAAGTTTGAAATTCCATCCTCTCTCTTTCTCCCTTTGGCAGTGTGTCGCCCAATCGCCCTAAGAAACAAACAATCCCTGGAGAGGACCCCCCCTCCCCCATGTTCAAACAAAACCTGGGCTGATGATCTGCAGCGTGGTAGCTTGCAGACTGCTCAGTTCAGTGCAATCAGTTGTTAAGCCTTTGCTTTATAGTGGCGTTTGACTTTATAATGTCTAGAATACTCCTTTGTCCGCTTGCGTACCATGTGCGCATGGCTGTAGCTCGTTTATTTCTTCATTAGGCGCAACGAGCAGTGTGGAGTTACACTCCTCGCACAAGTTGGTCTCATTACAGGACATGTGAGACAATACGGTCACTCTAATGCTCATTAAAAAAGATGTAATACTACGATTTTCTTCCCTTGTGCCTATTACACCAAGAAGAACAGGCTGTGAAAATGACCAATTTATATCTCCCACATTGGGCCCGAGAGTTTAAATAGCAAACAGAGATGAACCTTTACCCCAAATAAGAGCAAAAATAATTCATATCTATTATTCAGTAACAGCTTGGTCGGGCCATTTAGACCCACTTAGACACAGCAATTTGTTTTCTAGATCTAGCCACTTTTGAGACACCCCAGTGACTTGTAGTAGAACTATAGCTTTCAGTGTTGTTTATTTGTGGAACATTGGGCATTTACTAGTATGATTTTCCTATTTCTCGTACTAGTTACTGCAAGAGAGAGTCACATTTATGCTATTTAGTATGCACATTAGTTATTTGTAGTTAGTTATATACTGATATCTTGTCACAGTGGTAAATGTTGGACACAGTCAGATTCTAGCTGCATTGACTGTGAATTAGCTTGCTCTGTCACTGTTATGAATGAAATAGCTGATGGTTGACGAACAAGCTAGGATAAACATTAAAAATCGATCCTTCACTTTATAAACTTACTGACAGTTGAGCTAACTACTGTAGCATACATTCCCTGACCGCTAGCACACCTACCCAGAATTCCTCCGGACAAAAACTTGACCTAGTTTGCACCTACATTTTTGTAGTGCCCTATTTTTTTAAAATTTGTTTTATCCTTGTTGTTTTGTGTTTTTGTCCGTTGCTTTTCTCACCAAGCTTCACTTTATCGGCTAATTAAACATGTCAGTCTGACCAGCGAGATTGCAAGTCGCAGCGTCCTCATTGTGCATGCTGTGTGTGTTTCTATATTCCACACAGCGCCTGCAATGTGGAGGTTGACGCTTGCCTGTGACACAAATATACACATAACACACACACAACAACACACCCAACAACAGTACACCCAACACAAGACAACACAAGACTACACACACACAACAACACACCCAACAACAGTACACCCAACACAAGACAACACAAGACTACACACCCAACAACAGTACACCCAACACAAGACAACACAAGACTACACACCCAACAACAGTACACCCAACACAAGACAACACAAGACTACACACCCAACAACTACACACCCAACACAACACACCAAACAATACACGCACCAAACGCAAGTTGGTTTTGCAGTGAATATTCTCCGCCTCTGACAAGCAGATGTTACCCCAGTTAGCATGTTTCTTTGAACACGAGAAGCTAGCAACGGCAGTTATAATCACGAGCAAGACGAAGGCACGGGTCACGGAGAGACGTGCCGAAGGATTTGATTGCTTGTGTGTTGTTAAAATAAATGTTTATTCTTCTTTCATTTACATTTTATAGTCACCCAAAAATGATGATTTTGGGATAGAATTATGCCCTTTATCTCTAAGCTTGACGACACATTTCACGGCTATTTATAAAAAGGCCTACCTCGTGATCGTTAAACTGGTTTTCTTTTACTGAGTCTGCTGTTCCATTGCTCCGGGTGTCGCAACTTACGGATATGGCCGGAACATAGACTAGACTGCTTGCCATGGTAACACTAAATTTAGAGGGCGGTGCCAAGCGCAGATTACGTGATCAGTCGCAAGTTTAGTACATCCAACGTAAAATGTGATGGCACAGTGTGCGCTATCTGCGGACTGGCTGCGCCCACTGTTACGTTGCGCTCGCTAACGTGCGCACGTGAGGCCCTATGGGTCTATGGATTGCACCTTAAACAGACAAAGATGTGTCCGCCTTGCTTGAGTTGGACTCAAGGAGGGAGGGAATGTACTGCGCACGAGACACAAGCCCTCAGATCAGTGCGAGGAGCCGCAAGATGCAGATACATTATTCTGGTGCCAGGCAGAAGCTGTGACGATCATTGTTAGCATTATCCCCCCCCC
>JAODLL010002038.1:0-12679 GCA_026546735.1 Forbesichthys agassizii
TTATATTAAAGCTGATTTTGATAAACTTGGACACAGTGTCTCCTCCTACTTCAACTCCATAAACGAACACGCTGGAATTGGGTGAGAAGACACAACCCATATTCCAACAGGATACAGTCTAGATGCAACAACAACAATAAATAATCGTATCTGGGCTGGCAGTGGGAACATAGCAGTAGTCTATTCATGCCAGCCTACAACACGAGAGGCAGAGATTTACTGTGTGTGTTACATATATGTCTTACACTTGCACATGCATGTTTACTGTGACTTTCTGTCCATATTGGGTCTACACATATATCACTTATTTTTGTTTTTGCCAGTCACCACCTCTAATCATAAAAATACTTCAGGAATTTTAAGTCTGTCTGTCCATCACTCACTTACACATTATAGTTGGTCAAGGGAAGACATTCAGACATATATCATATGCAACAGCATATCACACTAACTTCACGTTCTGCAGATGGTTGTTCTGATGGTTGGGCTGAATAGGCAACAGCATCTCCTACACTTATATTACCCGTGGGTCCAGTGGACCCAGACACCACATGTGTAATATAAATGTTCATGGAATTTGTGCCGTGTGAGGTAATTTTGTATGAACGATTATCGTCCTGTTGCTCTCACACCAATAGTTACAAAATGCTTTTAGAAATTGGTCAATAATAATAATACCGTAATAGATTTGATTTCAGACGCCTTTCAAAGCACTCCATTTTACATTGCAAAAAGGCAAATACATAGATATAAAACATTTGGCTGGGACATATACTATAATAATAAATATTTGACCAAGGCAGGAATATACATTCTAGAAACAACATACTTTTAAACCAAATTTATTTGGGAAATACATATAAAATATACAAAATATAAAATAAAATGTTAAATAAAAAAACATATTTCAAAATCAAGCTAATTAGCTGCTTTTTCTCAAGATTATACTCCACAGAGCCATAGGAGTAAACAGTAAATATTTAGGGTGCATTTAAGAAGCGTCTTTTTCTCACGCCAGCATAATTAATAATTTATGTCTCTACTCCAACCAGTAAGTGGCCCCCCGTTCAAGAGCCACAGAGCAAGCAAGAGCAAGAAGAAGAGTATTGGCCTTTGACGTATTCCGTACTTTAGAATGTACACAACAAACATGGCGGCTAAGGGAGAATCGAAATCGAGTAATCCACACGTGGGGCGAAAAAAGAAGGTATTTGTTAATTTTAAAAGTTAATCAAACAACCCAAACAAATTGCGATTGTTTATATGATGCTGCCTTACTGTTTACACTGCCATGTAAACAGTACTACTTTATGGATGTCGATAATATCGTTGTCAAGAGGGAATGTTGAGATATGATAGTACTAATGGCTAACGTTAGCATTACATACATAACAGTGAGGAGCACAGTGGGTTTCAATGCATATGTCAGCCCAAAAAACTCTTTAACTCCTCACGATGTTCCATCGTGTAATTACAGAGGGGTGAGCAAGTATTTGCTGCACTAATTATAATTTGTGGGTGAATTATCAATTGTGGTAATGGTTTTTCTTTGCCACGATTGGTAAATAACCGGTATTTAGACAAATTAACACAATAAGTGTTGTGTTTTACGACAGCCTATAGCTCGTTACTGGCAGGACTCTAAAGAAGCCGGGCAAAATGATCCTAAAACTGAAAATGATGGAGGTAATGGCAACGAGAAAAAAAAGCATGGAGCAGAGAAAAGAAAGCAAGGAGGAGTCAAACTACATGGAAATAAGGTACATAAAGTGAGATCTACAAATACAACATTGGCTCTTAACTGGCAACATGCATAGATAGCATTTACAGGGTTCTCATTGGTCATGGAATTTAAATGTCTCTTCCAGACATAGAAACTAATGGGATTTAATAGTTATTTTGGGTCAAATCAGGGAATGTTTTAGCTATTTATCAAAATGTCAAGATTTATCTACACATTTTGAAACTGGTCTGTTAACATGAGTAGCACCTGAAACAACATTCATTTTCAATTTGTTTATCACTGCCATGCTGGTTGTCTCTTTTACAGATATTGTTCTGGTGGCCTGTTTTTCTTTTCATTATACATCATAGACATTTAGATACATTTTTTATTTGGTGAAAGGAATTTGGCATTTGACGTAGGATCTGCATTTAGAGAGAACACACTACAAATTCAGACAACATAACAAACATGCTGCAAATACAACCAACATAAGACATTAAGAAACAACACAGCAATTCACACCAAACAATAAGTGTTTCCAGAGAACACATCTGGACACTCGTGTTATTGCAATGGTTTGTGACTCATGAATGAGTGCTTATGATGCATTTTCTCAATATTACAAGTTATTTTTTTATTTTTTATTTTTTTTGCTTTTGTCTATTTGCATGTGTTTTCTTTAGTTGCAGTGCTGAGAGCGCGATGAACGTGCTTTGCAAGTATAATGCTTGAGTACAAGTATTATCTTGTGCTCTTAACCCTCATTATGTTTGATAACGCTACACACAAGCACAAACAAGTCTTTTGGGTAAAATTATCTCATTGTATAATTGACTTTAAAAAAAAATGCATGTTACTGTAATGGCCATCAAATCACAAATGTTCTTTTTGTTCATAGAATGTCATAGAATCCCCATGTTTTCATTACAAAATACACCTTTTGCAATTTTTTTCCCCGTTGCTTGTCTTACTATCAATGTCAAGACGACAACTCAGCCTTTCAAGCACCTGAAAGTCCTCTGTTCAGTTTCAAGAGTGCATAGTTGTGCTATACTGTTGCTGTATAGTTCAATGTGCTGTACAGAGCGGTTGGGTCAAGTCAGGTGTCACCTTTCTACACATCAGTTTTGCTCCGCCCCCACAGAAAATGGTTTCCTGTATTGGCCTCAAACCTTTGAAGTTTGTAAAGAGTAAAGAGTTTTCTCATGAGGCAGACACTTTATATCAAACAACAGCCAAGATAGTTCTATAGGAAAGTGGAAGTATGATAAAAATTAAATGTATTTGTACATAAACATATGTTTGTGCACCTTTGAAGGAGATTAAGGACTGAGAAAGTTTACTTTGTGTAAAACAAATACAATCCCTATTCACTTTAGCTACCAGATCAAATTGACCCATAATATCATCTATGCCCCCTAAGTGTGTAACTTAGTGTGTGAGAGAAACAAACAATTTGACATATTTCTGTTCTAAAATATAACATAACAGGAGGGTTAAACAAGGTTAAGATATTTTTAATCTCGTATTAATCTTATAAAATAGAATACATTTGTTGTTTGGGCTAAATCCAACCAATATGTACTAGTGACAAATTAATGGTTTTGGGAACTCTTCCTGAATATTCTTAACGTGTCTCAGAAAATGGATCCATTCCCTGGTGCTGCACCAATTCCTGAGGAAAAATTAAAAAAATTCAGGAGGAAAGAGAGAACTAAAATGGTAAGTTCCCTTTGTCTCTCTTATTGTAGTTGGTTTCCTCCTGATCTTTGAATGCATTATATAATAACTTGTTAAAACTTCTCATGGCCACTTACTGAATTGTTCAGTGTATTCTCTTCTCCACCTAGCCTCCCCCCCACCAGTACAAACTGAGGCAAGCTGTGGGTCACTCACAGTTTGTCCTAGAAATGGCTGAGAAACAGGCTGCACGATATGACAGTCTTCTTCTCCCAGAAGATGCAGGGTAAACTCATTGTATGAAATGTTTTGATGCTTAACAAGGAAATGATTGGTTGCCACGTCTGCCATGCAGAATGTCAGGACTTGATGCCATTTATAGTTTGTGTGGAGAGCAATAAGATGGAGTGGCCTGGGTGTGATGCTTCTCACACCTTACAGGTTTCTTGAAGGAGATGAGGATGAGGACACACATACCATCTCCCAGGAGGACATTGCAGATGCTGTAGATATAACATCTGGTGTGAAGGTGAGAAACAGACTGTACTAGGGTTGGACCGACCAAGCTAGCATAGCTCTATTTCCAGCAGTGGTTGCCGTAGACTTTATCGTTGTCCGTCATTTTTAACGTCTGTTTTTTTTTTTACAATAATATGAACTCGGCCTAATTATTAACCTGTCTCTTAGTTGTTCGTCTCCATTTTACACTTTAACAAAACGGTATCGGTTTAGCAGGACCGAATCAGATTGATTTAAAAATAAATCCATATGTATCTTAGTTGTTTGTGATATTGTAGGGGCAGTGGGGCACATCAGCTTTTTCGCCAGCCGCTTGACTGACATCACTGCACCTTAGCAAGGGGTGGTGTCTGTGCCTTTTTTAGTTCTCCATATAGGATTCGATTTGAATGCCTTGCTTTAAAAACAAGCGTCCCTATTACAAACACTCGCTATAGTGATGATCTCAGCATGGTTTAATTCAACATGCAATTATTAAAGACTGTGAAATTATTAAAAATATTCAGTCAATGGCAAAGCATTTCCTCTAATTTAACTGTTTTTTTGTGCATTTTGATAGACAGTTACTTTGACACGTACCACCTATCTAAGCATTGTAGCAGACCATGTACACCCTTTCATGGAAACTGTATTCCCTGATGGCACTGGCCTTTTTCAGCAGGATAATGCACCCTGCCACAAAGCATAAATGGTTAAGGAATGGTTTGAGGAACACAAGTTCCCCAGATCTCAATCTAATCAAGCATCTGTGGGATGTGCTGGACAAACATGTCCCATCCATTGAGGTCCCACCTCACAATTTACAGGACCTGGTGCTAAAGTCTTGGTGCCATATACCACAGAACACCTTCAGAGGTCTAGTGGAGTCCATGCCTCGAAGTGTCGTCAGATTTTGGGGGCAAAGGCGGGACCTATACAATATTTGGCAGGTGGTCATAAGGTTATGGCTGGTCGGCGTATAATTACAGCAGTTGGCAGATGCTTTTATCCAAAGTGACTTGCATGTAGTAGATCCTGTCAATAGTTGGACAGGTCATATACCAGGATACATAAGAGCAAAAGAATATGGTTAATGTTTCAGCAGTCCTGACTGTTGCCGGAAGCTCGTTCTATTATTGTGGTACAAGGACAGAACAGTTGATATTTTGACGAGCGAGTCTTCAAACCTCGTGGCGGTGCCGGTGGTACTGAGGTGGTAGAACGAAGTGCACTGGTTGGGGCCAGAAATCAGACAATTGCTTTACATAGACATTGTCATATATTAATTAATAATAATAATGAACAAATTCCTTAGACATCAAGCAACCATAGACTATACCTCTAGTAGACTTACCGTAAATGCTGGTCTATGTTTGTACTGCCTTTTTCATCGCATAATTCCTCCCCTTTTTATTTTAGTATTTCAATCTCAACCTGACTCAGTTTGGGCCATATCGCCTGGATTATACCACGACTGGACGGTCAGTAAACTGTGTAATAGCTGTGTGAAAGGGTTCTTCTTTTTTCATATTTTTTTTACTGGATATGTTTACCCCTTTTTCTGTTTTGTGTGGATACATGTTGAGCCCCTTTTCAGGTCTGTTTGGATACATGCTTAAACTTTTTTCTGTTCTCCGCTCTGTTAGACATTTGCTACTTGGTGGTAAGCGGGGTCATGTAGCCTGCCTGGACTGGCAGTCCAAACAGTTAAAGTGTGAGATAAATGTGATGGAGACTGTCAATGATGTAAAGTAAGTGTGCCTATTGTTACAAAGAAGGAAGCGGTGTAGTTATTCATGTACTTAAAGAAAGTAATGCCATCACTTCTGTTTCATAATAGGTGGCTGCACAGTGAGGCTATGTATGCAGTGGCTCAGAGGAAATGGTTGTACATATATGACTCCAGTGGTATAGAGCTTCACTGTATACGCAAATTCAATGATGTGCTCCGCATGCAGTTCCTTCCCTACCATTTCTTGCTCGCCACAGCGGTTGGTTTACTGCAATGACCACACTGGTTACTGTGCAACATTCTGATTTACATGGTGTGGTTTTTTGTGAATATGACTTAGTTCTTGTTTTCATTGTATGTTGCGTTTCCCCACTTCCAGAGTGCGACTGGTTTCTTACAGTACCTAGATGTGTCAGTGGGAAAGGAGGTGGCAGCCATACCCACAAAATCTGGCCGGCTGGACGTGATGTGTCAGAACCGCCAGAATGCCATCATCCACCTGGGCCACTCTAATGGCACCGTCACTCTGTGGTCCCCCAACCAAAAAGAAGCCCTTGTCAAGATGCTCTGCCACCAGGGGGCGGTGCGCTCTGTCACTGTTGACAAGACTGGAACGTGAGTTGGTGTCAGGCAGAGCCATGTGGATAGTTGTGCCATCTCCGTTAACTCCAATGGACCATTTTTTCACAGCAATGGCACATCGTGGAGCCTCAAAATAGTTCCTGAAAGTTAGCATAAACAGTAAAAGTACATTTATATTTTAAATGTAAATTGGTGCATTGATTGACTACGAATTACCCAAAATTGTCGTAATATATCTGTGTGTGTGTGTGTGTGTGTGTGTGTGTGTGTGTGTGTGTGTGTGTGTGTGTATAAAAACAAATATTTTTTTATTTATTTATTCAAATTGCCCACCAAGCACTTTGTGGAACTTTTTTGTCATAGGTTTTGCCTCTCCATGAACCATGTGACCATTGAAAATATCTAGCTTCCGTTGGCATAACTCTCTTTCCATGGCTCTGGTGTCAGGTTGTTGATGATTTAGGAATCTCAACATGAATTCTATACAGTGAATACGGTAGAAGATATGTTTTATCTTGAAATTGCTAAAGGAATTATGTTTTATTGGCACATTAGTGTAAATTAAGGTAAAGGCCCAAGTATAATTTCTGCGTCATACAGAACCCTTTGTCCGGTCTCCATGAAATTGGTTGGGGTGTGCTAATGTATTACTCAGTGGCATTACCACTTTCTCCTCCTACAAGTCCTATTTGAAAATAAAAGCAACATTTTTTTTCTCATCATCTCACTAAAGTATTCATTAATAGTTGGATAAGTCTATCTGCAATCCTGCAAACTGATTAACCCTTAGCTCAGTACAAGTGAATATTACCAATGTTTCACCTTGTTACATTTTCACATGTTAATCTCTATAGTGCACAAGTCTGATTGGCATAGTAGGCTTGTAGTTTAGTTTTTAACATAACCAAGGACATGATTACAGTGTATGATCATGTTAGACTTTGTATAAAATAATATCTATGAGGGTTGTTAAAATTGTGACATTGGCAATGGTGTAACTGTCTATTCTACAGTAGGCTGCTCTATGTCTCCAAATTTAGAACCACTTAGATTTAGAAAAACTATAGGAATTTTGAGCGAACAGTTTTAATTAAATATAGGCCAATTTAAAGTGATGGAGATCTATTTTTAATACCTGTCGTTTAAATCAGTTGTATTATAGATAGTATTATAAGTGAACTGCTTGTAGATAGCTTCACTTTAGACTGAATTCTAGAAAGGGAATATGTCTCCTTAATAACTGTGGCCTACACAAGCGCGTAGTAGGCCTACAATTAAAATGCCGGTAAGCGTCCGTCAGGTCAACGTCTCTGTGTGCAATTACAGTAAAATCATACGGTCTATCGCAGTTTATACCTCCGCTGCAGACATACCTCAGATTGATTGTAGGTACTTGGGAATTAATGTTACTGTCTTAATATACCAATTTTTGCACTCAGAGAGATAATGAACAATAGTAGGTCTATAGTTAAATCCGCAATCTCCCATTTACATTTACTGCACAAAGAGTGAGGAATCACCCCTGGGCGTTTTAGACCTTGGACCACAATTATAACACAATTAAATACACAACCTCTTCTTTTTTTTTACTCTCTTTAAAAATGTCGTCAAATTCTACATATTACACCTTGGACCGCAATTAAATTTGCTAAACTCTTTTTTTACTCTCTGAAAAATGTTGTGCAATTCTACATTATGTCCCTCCATATGCCTATTACACAATAATAACACTTACCTCTCTCTACACTCAGCCAATAGGTGACAAAATCACGTTTGCAGCTGCTCAAAATCCAGCGTAGTTCTGAATTGTAAATCGACGGCCGGACCTCCAAACTGATAGGAATAATTTTCTATCATAAAAACGTAGACCAGTCATGGATAGTGTTGAATCAGGAATGCAGGCTTTAATAATACAATGGTGCGCAGCAAGGGAGAAATGTGTGGTTTCACAAGTGAAGCTCCATCAACACATTTCTGAGCTAACAAAGGCAAGTTTAGAGCTTTATACTGAGTTACAGGACAGCACAGAACCAAGGGGAACATTCATGGCCACCCCCATAGGTAAATGTTCATTTGGTTGTGTCCAGTGCCGGTGCAGCCTTTAGCTGCTTGGCCTGCAGACACAGCTGGGTATGGGGGAATACAATGACACAGCCATGTGCTGCCATCCAGTCTAGGTGGGACAACTGCTGGGTGAGGTTGAAATGGCAATACATGTAAATTAAGCACTGTCTTTTGTTTGTGGCCAAATGGTACATTTAGGCATGAGATGCAAAGAGCACAGGACATCTGAAGTGGTAAATAAAGTATGACACGTCTGCCAAAGGCAATAACCATCATTATTATTTGAATAATCAAATCACATTCCTTCAGTGTTCTATGCATGTTTAAAAACATTTTTCGTTCCAGCAAATCTGTAAATGACATATCATGGGAAAACTCTTTGTCCACACTAATTGTCCTCCCTCCACATAGACATTGAGATGGCAAACTCCAAAGCCCTCTGGCATGCATAGTGTTTTGCATGTAGAAATAGCTGATGTGCCCAAGCTTTTAGCCTGTGACACTGCCATTTTGTTTTTGCAGGTATATGGTGACCTCGGGCATGGACAAGAAGCTGAAGGTTTACGACATACGAGCCTACAAGCCCCTCAAGTCCTACTTCCTGCCTGCCGGAGCTTCCTGTCTGTCTCTAAGCCAGAGGGGGCTGCTGTCAGCTGCCACTGGAGACGTTGTCCAGGTGACCATATCCACCACACTGGATCATTCATTCATGTCAAGGATTAACTGCTTTAACTGGTATTTCCTGGTAACATATTGAAAATGGGGTTCATTTTCATTACCACAATTAGTAATGAGAATAAACAAAACTAAATTTTCTTTTGCTGAAGTGAATATAATCTGGGTATTTACATATAGGTGTACAGGGATGTATGGAGTAACCCAGTGACCAAGCCCTACATGGCACACAGAGTGCGAGGAGCAGTGTGGGGTCTACACTTTTGTCCATTTGAGGATGTCCTTGGAGTGGGACACGGAGAAGGCTTCACCAGTATGCTGGTACCAGGTAGGACATAATTGATTAGGGAAGTGCATGGGTATCATGCCTTTGTTGATAACATTTGTATGTCAAGGCAAGCGCCTGCCCGTGTAACCTACCGATATATGTATTAGTTTGACAATAGAGGTCATAATTGACCAGTACAGCAACTGATAACCAGGTACATGCAAAGAATAGTACTAAAAAAGCATAAGCAATTGGCATAATGCGTTGGGCTATATAAAGCATTCTTTCCACAGCTTATCTGTTGAATGTTCTATAGTTTTAAATGAATTTAGTTTTTCTGTAGTGCTTCCTCACATGTTTAACATGTCTTTAAATCCAGCTGGACCAAGCCATTATGCTGCTCCTCACTATTAACAACTGCTTCTGGTAGGTGCTGGGGAGCCAAACTTTGACGGGCTGGATGCAAATCCATATCGCAGTGACAAGCAGAGGCAAGAGTGGGAGGTGAAGGCCCTGCTAGAGAAGATCCAACCAGAGCTAATAACCTTAGACCCAGGCGAGCTTGGTCAGGTGGATCGCGGCACTTTCGAGCAAAAGCACAGAGACAGGGTTCAAGCTCTGGTGAGTCTCTGCCTGGAAGCGTCATACCTACACTTGAGACTTCTTTGACTTTATTTTCCCTGTGCAAATAATTATTCAAAGCTTTTCTAAAACCTGTTTGCATTGTTTCCATAGGGCTATGATCCACTTGCCAAGGAGAAATTCAAACCAAAGTTTAAGAAAAAAGGCAGAAGTTCTAGTGGACAATTGGAAAAGCGAAAGAAGAAAGTGGCTTATGAGGACCAGAGGGTAAATAACTTAAAATATAACATGTGCTTGTATTGAGTCTTCCTCATATCTAGGGTAGGGTATCTGGTATTTTGAAGCATCAAAATATGCGGCTCTCGCAAGTCGTCTTGGTGGTAGAGCTAGATGAGCCAATCAAAACAGTTGTAACAACACTGATGTCCAATAGTTTAGAAATCAGAGGTCTATGCCCTGTAGGAGGAAAGAACTGGTAACGCTTCCTAATGGAGCGTTGCCAGACCTTATTCACAAATTGCATTTTAGGTCTGGTTACACCAGGCTACCGTATCTTCTCATCACCAGTCCAGCTAAATAACTTGCTGGTTGTGAGGTAACATCCTGCTATAGTGTAAACTAAGTACGTCGGTAATGTATTTAAGTAAAGCCAGTAATTTGGGTAAGACAGGCATTTATTGCGATACCACTATTGCAGCATGCACACTAAAATACAGATGCCTTGAGCACACCCTAAATGCTCCTAATATAAAGTAACATTTTACTGGAAATATTTGCTCACCATTAAGTCACTTTTTAGGGGTGAGAGCGAGATTTGGCAAAACTATTCTAACCCTAATCTGCAGTCATTTGACTTGTATCGCTGGGTAATGCACACGCTCATTTACATTTCCCTTGGTTGGATCACAAATAGTGTAGGTAATGTAGTCCACAGCCACAGTTGGCTAATCATCCACATGTATCATTCAACAGTGATTAACCAAAACATCAAGCCACAATTGTATATACTGATGTTATTTTGGCTATTGATTAGGGCTGCTTTTGGGAACCCCCATGTGTTGTCATTTTTATGCTAGGCAGTAGGCACCAACGGCATTAATGACAACACATGGGGGTTCCTAAAAGTAGTTTTTAGATCCTTGTTTTTGTTTACATGCTTGAGTGGACTAGTAGGAGGGGGCTTATATGCAGACCCTAGGAGATGCAGATATCCAGTGCTTAAGGAGATTCAGATAATTACTCCAGTGCTTGAAGCACTGGAGTAATTATATCAACAAAGTAATCTGTGACCTGGAATTACATAAAGCGAATGCCCTAGTACAAAAGCCCCCGTCATCCTGTAATGTGTTCCATCAGAATCTTTTGCCCAAATTCTGAATGACAGAATTATATCAGTCATCCAGAATTCATAGAACCTTTCTTGATGTATTAATATAATAGGGAGAAGAGAGATGGTGTGTATTAAGTTATTTAGACTCTGTTTCACATGGAAATTCTTGATATGTAGGCAGAATCTTGTGAATATTTTATTATGGTTGTTGTGGCCCAATATCTCTCCTACATATTGCAACAGTGTAAAAAAGGAGTACACATCTGTTGACTTAAAAAAGAAAGCATTATTGCCACATAGCCCTCTATTCATTGTCATGGTTGTCTTCCCCCAACAGGATGTCGTTCGGATGTCTATTGAGGATAAAATGAAAATAGGGAAACAAAGGAAAGCATTGGAATTAAGGAAAAAGAAGGCATCTAGCAAGAAGTCAGCTCTGGACAGATTCAAGAAATGAAAAGAACACATTGTACTGGGAAAATGACAGCGGAGCTCTGTTCTATTGGAATCTATCTGCTACCAGAACACATTATGCAGACATACTGCTGTTTCACTTGCAGTTTGCAGACTTCTCATCCCAATTGTACTAGACTAATACTGCTACAGTGCTATATGGGAATTGGGTTCAACATTGATTAGTTCATGGCCCTGGCAAATCCATGTGTCTATTGCTAGAGGCATTAACCATACGTGTGAATTAATGTGAGGTGAGAGTTCCACTTGAGGAATACAGTATAGTCTAATATTTATGTATCTGTTGAGATGTATAATTACATTTTTAAACTGCTTTTGTACAAACAAAATCCAATAAACATAAAAGTATTCCTGCATTACTGTATATCTTTAATGCATTTTTACAAAATATGTATGGCAAGTTATTGTTGGTTTTTATGAACATTTATCAAGTGGCTAGTTTACTGTTTATGGGTGTTTTAGAAAATAATATAAAAGAAACCATGTGATTTGTAGATTTAATTGGGTTATGTTGTGTACACTGATGGAGAAGTTTAAGCCAATAAAGGACAACATTGGAGGTGCAGGTCTCCATGCCTGACTTTAAGAGAGGGGGGGGGGAGAACACAAGATTTAATGAATACTATATGAAATTTGATACATTTCCTGAGTTTATACACATACAATGCAATCTTTCACATTCAGTGTTTTTTCATTTGTTCCAATGATCTACAATTATTTTAAATTACTTTGGATAAAAGTGTCTCCTAAATGTTGTACATTTATAAAAGCAATACACATTTGTGGTGCCAAGTAAAAATACTGCTTAGTGTGCATACTACACTTAGGTAATACATAATTAATATATCTGGTTAAAATGTATTATTACATTAGCTAATAATCAACAATGTTGGAAATCTTTTCATAAATCAGGGAACTTAGTTGTCCTTATTGGTACCTTAGAGTACACACCAAAATGTGAATAGTGTGTTGCAAGCATGGTGGGAAACAAGTGTATCCATATTCAGTAATCCTATATGTGTGTGTGTGTGTATATATATATATATATATATATATATATATATATAT
>JAODLL010002040.1:0-10000 GCA_026546735.1 Forbesichthys agassizii
TTTCTATTTTTGTGACTTAGATGAAGTTCAGAGCACATTTTATGACCAATTCATGCAAAACTCCACGTAATCCCAAGAGGTTCACATACTTTTTCTTGCAACTGTATATAAATATAATAAACTTGAACATGCAAGAAATATCCGCCTGATCCTAACTTTAACAGTTAACAGGTATTAAGATATATTTTCCTAAATTGAAATGAATAATTCATCCCCATCCATCTCAACTGAACGTACACAACCAGCAAATTGACGTTTTATTTTCATGATTCTTAATAAAATAAAACATTTTTTTTAGTTAAAGGTATTCTGGACGAAGCATGCTGAGATTTGAATACAATCAAAACAAAGCACCTCTCCCTTCACTGCCATATGGTGCTCCCTCAGAAGCTCTGCCTTACATATTGGAAATGTATTGTATCATACTTACGTACATTAAATCCTATGTTAAAATCACTTAATACGAAATTTACATTTAGAATAAAATACCCTCCCTAATATAATGCTGTTTTAATGAGAAGTGATTCATGGCAGATGATCTGCTAATCACAATAATAAAGAACTATAGTGAATACTTAAATATAATATTGTTAGAATAAGATGTCAGTTTATGTCCAGGCAATTAGCACAGTGGTTTGTGTGTTGGGTTCTCAACATGAAGGTTGCGGTTTAAAGTCCGGTCTGCTTACTTAATGTAATGCATTCTCCCATTTTAAGTTCTAAGGAATTTTAACTATTATGAATACATTGCATTCAACGCAATACACTTTGTGTAGCCTAAACATTTATGCTATTCATACTTCAAATATGTAGCCTACTATAAGGCAGACATGCTTCAAAGCAGCAAAGTGGCTCAAAGCAGTCTACACATGTACTGTAGGCCTATTGAGAAATAGATTACATTTAAAAGTAGGCCTACTTTTACAACAATGTTACATTTTCAAAACACTTAGGTCTACTGTTTTTCTACAGGAAGATTAGATGGACATGCCTTTCTAATAAGCCTATTTGACTGAATTTTCTACCGTTTATGACGTAGTCACCCCGAACTATGCTTCTAATGACACCTTGAGAGCTGTAGTTCGAACGACACAATTTAACGACAGTGTTACGAACGTTTGTTGGAACTATGGTTTTGGGAAACACCTGCGTTGTTTAGCGATGCATCGTACTACGTAAGTCACCAACATAGTTTCCTCCATAGTTCAGACTATGGTTTTGGGAAACACTTGGGTCGCAACTGCGTAGTTCCAACCACGTAAGTTGCTATTGTAGTTAGCAAAGATGCTTTTGGGAAACGCACCCCAGGTGAGCCAATTGGCTGAGCAGCCAGAGCTGAAAACAGGAACACATATCTCAGAGATAACAGTATTCCAAAGTGTTCAATGAGTCTATTGATGTCTTTGGCCTTATCTCCACAACAGCAGTCCTCTGTGCCTACATACCTGCTTCTCACTGCTCTGCTCCTCCACTCTCTCACTCTAGCGCTTATTCACACCATCCAGCCCAACTTATGGTTGACCTGTTTGTGTGTGTAGTGGAGGGTGGATGGGGGAAGGGGGTTCTTTGGCTAAATGCGTGACCCCAGCACTTTCTTAGGACACAATGGCCTTTGATTCCAGATGGTGGGAAAATAGTGTAGGGTGAGGAGGTTATGTTGGCAGCCAAGCAGCGCTGGACCCCTTGCAGCCCCCCCTTACATGCCACAAAGGTAATTGATGGTGAAATCAATTTGGGATGGTGATGCCACGGCCAGGCCCTGCAGATTGCAACAATTGCAGTTTACAATGGTAACCCCCTTCCCCCCCAATAAAAAACCCTACACACGCACGCACGCACCCTCTCGTGCCTTCTTCGCATTGAGTGGTGCCGGTGGTGTGTGGGGGATGGGCCTTGAGAGGAGGACATGACAAAGATCTTCTGAGAAAGAGGGGAGCTGCAGGAGAAGACAATGGTAGCTGTACGCAAAAGATGCTGTCTCACACCAAACAAACAAACAAAGCATTCTGTATATAAATAGTAGACACTTTATGTTACTTTGCACCACAGAGACATTCTCCCCCTTCTGCTATTGTTCACACATACAGTAGAGTGATCCGTACAGGCACACACACGCGCACACACACAAAGTTTCCTGTGCCTCTAAGGGTGGTTACTGTACCAGCGGAGGGGTTCAGAAGGGTTAGGCTTAAATCCTACTTTGAGTGCAGGATGGGTGGGTGGTCTTTGCCTTCCCAGCGTGGGTTGTGACACAGCAGCTCTTTCGTGGTTTTGGTAAAGAAAGTGTCAACATAGCCTGTTGGTAAAATAGGAGCATGGCTGCCCCCTGCAGGCGGCTGCACACGTGGCACTCTTGACAGAAGTAATGTGTGTTATTTTAAAGGTCCTCAAAGCCATAACTTAAACATTTGTATTTGTTCTGTGGTTTATGTTGATTGTTTGAATCTAGATATACAGTATGTTTGGCAAAATGATTAGTCTATATTATGTTATAAAAAAATAAGAAATGCTGTAGGTGCGTTTTAATTGGATGTATGTGTATGTGTGGGGGGGGGGGGGCTTCTTGTAGCTTACAGATGCTCTGAAAGCCAGAGGTGGTCCATGGTTGCCATGGTGATCTGTGTGGGCTGAAGGAGCAGTGAGTATTGAGTATGCAGAAAAGGGTCTCCTGGGATCTCAAAGTAGATTTAAGATGGCTGTCAGAGAGAGAGGGACAGAGAGAGCGAGAGAGAGAGAGAAAGATACAATAGCTACCTGCCTGGGCTTCCATTGATGTGAAGAAATAAGTAAGATTGTATAGATGTATTCTAAGTGCAAGTTGGTAAATTATGCTACAGTAGACCTATGGAAAACCAATTTTCTTTCGGTTAGGTAAAGTGCTATTGTATGGACAGTGTTTCCTTTTATCTAAATTATTAACTGGTCTTCTACATTACATTAGACTATTATTCGTCAACCTATTAGTCAACAGAAAATGTCGCTGCCTATGCTTAGACCCAGTTTCCATGGCCACTGTAACCAAGTGAAACGGAAGATAAAGTTGGTCATATCTTTTCCAGATGTTGCCTTTTTATAACAGGCAAGTAAAGAAAGATTTCCAATGGGAAAGCAAGTGTTTGCAATGTTTAATGTATTTTTTTTTTAAAAACCTGTACATGTTGACATGTACAGTTTAAATGAAACACAAACAACAACAATAAATACATGTTAAAAGTTTTATAAAGAAAATTAAAACAATAATTACACAAAATTAAAAACAGGGTTAGCCTAACCTTAACCCTATCACAAACAACATCATACAGATACTAAATTGAGCAAGAGACACACGTGGGTTTTTTTTAATGCTATGTTTGTAAATTTGTTCCATAAACATATGGAGAAGGAATTAAAAGCAATCCTACCCATCTCTGTGGCGAACACTGGACATAGAGTGGACATGAAATATAATCCATGTGCATGATCTGGTGTTGACATTTGCCAGTCTAAATTGAATTAAATAAGGTATAAGGAAGTTTTGAACAAAGTGATTTATCTATTATATTATGAGTCGTGATCTCGTAATATTGAGAATATTGTGAAGTGAAGCCAATTGAAGCAGAGTGTGAAGTGGCTGGGATGAGGATTATCACCACTAAATCTGAGGCCATGGTTCTCAGCAGGAAACCGATGGAGTGCTTACTCCGGGTAGAGAATGAGTCCTTATCCAAATGAAGGAGTCTTACATAAGGGCCTTGTTTGCGAGTGAGGGGACATTGGAGCGGGAGATTGGCCGGAGAATTGGATCGGCGGGAGCGGTATTGCAATCACTTTACCACATCGTAGAAAGAGAGCTGAGAGAGCTGAGCTGGAAGGCAAAGCTCTCAATCTACCGGGCAATTTTCATTCCTAAACTCACCTAAGGTCATGAAAAGTGGGTCATGACATGAAAGAACAAGAAAACAGGTACAAGTGGTCGAAATGGGTTTTTTCAGACAGCTGGCATCTCCCTTAGAGATAGAAGCTCAGCTATCCGTGAGGAACTCGGAGTAGAGCCGCTGCTCCTTTGCGTCGAAATGAGCCAGTTGAGGTGGTACGGGCATATAGTAAGGATGCCCCTTGGGCGCCTCCTTGGGAGGTGTTGAAGGCACGTCCGGCTGGGAGGCGGCCTTGGGGAAAACACAGGACTAGGTGGAGAGATTATATCTCCACACTGGCCTGGGAATGTCTCGGGGTCCCCAGTCAGAGTTTGCGTATGTGGCTCGGGAAAGGAAAGTTTGGGGTCCTTTGCTGGAGCTGCTGTCCCTTGCTGGAGCTGCTGCCCCTGCGACCCGACTCCGGATAAGCGGGAGAAGAATATATCTAAGAACTTGTAAAGTTTGTTTCCCAGAGAACATTTCTCAAACTTACGAAAACCTTTCTCATAATATGAGCTTTACCCTCCGCAAGTTATTGACTTACAATGCATGCTCTCTGATGTTGGTTTAACAAGTCCAATCACTCATGTTCTTGTATTTGACTTTCTTTGGAAACAGTAAAATGACTCGACTTTCATATTAACCTTTCTGGAAAATACAAGATATTTTCTCAGAATTGTGATTATTATGAGAAAGATAACTTTTCACATATTTACAAGTTTGGTTATAGTGTAGATAGCAATACACGAAATTCAGGCTTGTATTTTTTTTACATTATACCGCCAAATGCATTTAAAAAATGTACTGAACCTTGTAGGCAATGCAGTTTTGCCAGCAACATTATTCAGTGTTTATTTTTGCTATCTGTACAAGCATTTTGTTGCACAGAAAGTGAAATTTGACTGCACATTAAAGGGTGAAAATTCATATAAGTAAACTGAGTGTAGCATTAAACACACAACACAACAATATGTGGTCTTTCCTCTCTTTCGTATGCCAACATTGGCCACCTGGATTTGTTTTCCCCAGAGTTCCAGTCGGCAACGAGTGGGCAACTTTACTGTATGCGCCATCTTGAAAGAGACCTTTCATCTGCATGCCAGCCTTTACACATAAAAAAGTTGCATTCTTACTACTGTGCTTTGTTAAAGCAGCTGTTTATTTTTTCTTTGTGGGAAAGATCTATTCATCATCTCAGAGCTGTTGAACACAAAACCACACTAGCTTTTCTTTATACCAAGAGGACTATTAAAATAGGGCTGTTCAATGTGAATACCAGAGAACTCTTTCTTCTTTCTATTTGCCTGCCCTGTCTGCCCATTAAGAAGTACAAACTGTGGTCTTTGTATTGATTAAAAAGCTTCAAGCAATCTCTTGACCGCAAATACCCCAGTTTGGGATTGTAGAATTAGGCTGCTGTGTTGAAAAGAATTAGGTGAAATTATCAGAACCCTCACTTGTTATTGTGCAGGAATTATACTCACTCTTGTGGTTTTACTGATAATATGGAGCCCCGCTCCTGTTTTAAGAAATTCCATTTCACTTACCGAAGGTGTTACCTGCAGGTTTAACATTGCCTCAGCTCTTTGTGGCATATACATTTTCATAGGCATTGTTTAGCATTTATGTATCATGTTAAGTGCCGTGGGCTAAAATCATGTTGGCCATTCTCTGAGTGTTGTGTTACAGGCAAACATTTTGTATTATAGAGTGGGAGAGTAATGCAGCCATTTCCTTAACTGCCCAGTGAAACTAGTGATGCAGTCAAACGTATATGTTATATAACATTTATTCTAACACAAACATATACTATTTTCTTTACTAATCTTGTGGCTAAACAGCAGTAAATGTTGGAATATGTTGTTAAAGTCTGGTAATACTGTAGAAGTAACAGGAGATGCAAGAGAGGCACAATTAATAGTGCTGTCACCCCACAACAAAACATTTGAACAACAGACCAGCATCAAAACAATCACTTAGAAATACTTAGAAATACAGTATTTTATTCACTGTATTTTCATTGTAGTTTTTTCAATTAACATACACTGGATTTGATTATCACACCAAGATAAAACAGGAAATATTGAAAATCATTTCTACATTTTACCACCCATCATTTCTGCAGTTTACCCATGGTAAAGAGCAGAATTATTTAAAATACTAGCCATTTTGATAATGAATAAATGTTTAATCCCAGCTCTCCCCTACATACATTATTATGTGTGTCCTGGATATCTGAACAATACTGTATATGTTGATCTACACTGGGAATGTGAACCTTTTAGATTAATCTGTCAATTTCGTCCTGCGTAGAATATTGTTTGAAAAGTCAAACTATTCTTTCTGATCACTACGAGTGCAGACATTGTGTGTAGGTTTGACTGCTCATGAGGTTGACAAAATGACATCTCACAACACAAAAATAAATCTCCATGACACTGGAGAAAATTGTGCTTTCATATCCTCCCTTTCCTCTTTCCTCCACTGTTCTTACACAGTATCTGTCTACATTTTAGTTCCTCACTAATCAGATATAAATCTGTCACATATCACAAACCCATAGTGCCTGGTTTGTGGAGAGGGGGTTGAAGACTTGTTTTGCATTAATGCTTTGCACATGACTTAAACTACTTCTGCACAATTGATATTTGCCATCTCAGTATCTTAAACCAGGCTAAAGATTGTAGATCAACACACCAAGATTGTCAAAGGTAACTGGTGAGGTTTTCTTACTACATGCACCAGTGTCTGCTAGATGAGCATGTTCCAACAAGGACATACAGTAAATTGACCTATAGCCAAGGAGATCTTGGCTGATGTTTTTGACTGCTATTCCCCAATGTCATCTATCTTCCGTCTATACCTCTGAGGTAGCCTGAAGCTGTGTCCCAAACTCAGAAGGGTTGGAACAATAAAAAAGAGACTGGTGGAAAAGGATAGCGTTTAAGAGTGAAAGCAGGGGTCATTGCTATTTTCCACCCTGCAAATTGTTGTGATGGTTTGAAATGTACATCCTGGGACCACCATACCTTCTCTTTCCAGGCTGGGGGATCTTCAGGCACACTGGACAGGAAGAAAGCATTTACCCACTGTGACATATCGGCAAGGTATTCACAGGGCATGGCTACAATGGCAGAGGCATCACACAATGCTGGAAGGTTCTGCACAGCAGATGACATCCGGTTCAGGCAAAAAGAACACATTATCCCATTGTGCATGTCATTGTGTGGTCTGGGAGCTCTGAGGGAGGCATCTTTAGTGGTGGTTACAGTATTTTGACTGCCATCCGAGTCCAAATTAATTTTAATTTCACCCCCTTCCAGAAAATACGTGTATTGTACATGCATTTGTTTCTACGAAAGATACTGAAGAGGCTATAATGTAATTGCTACTTTCCTGTCTTTGTGATTGTTTAGCCTTAGGTTGAAATTAATCCTGTTCTGATTTTCTTGGTACATTGTACGAATTAAGCTTATGCCAGTGATTTCTATTCATTTTAACACTTATAATAGATTTTGATATGCAAACAATATCATAACACTAAAAGCAATGTGGTCATCGTACAGCAGTAGCTGTCTGTTATACTGAATGCCGGTCTTGATACAGGTTACTGTATAAATCATACACTGGTGCTTTATGCTGTTGTAATGTTTTGTTATCCCAGTCCTGTTAGTCTCATCACTTCATGTGTTTACCTTGTATATCAGGCCTGTTTTCCCGTCACTTCCTGCCCAGTGTTTCCCAGTCTCGTTAATGCCACCGGTGTCTGTGTAATCATGTCTGATGTGCTGCACCTGTTCCTCGTTGTTGTGAGCCAATGGTCTGTCTCCCTGTCTTGTCTACCTGTGTATTTAGCCCCAGTATTTTCCCCATTCCTATGTCGGTTATTGTTGAAATGTTGCGTTGCTCCCGTGTTCCTGCCGGTGTACCCCTTTTTGTTTATTTTTTAAATAAAACCTTGTTAACGTCCACTATGTGTCTTGCGTTTGGGTCCTTACCTCAGTCATTAGCAATTCAGTGGGTTCTGGTTCAACATATACATGTTGGAAACTGAAACTTCCAAAACCAATACTGAGATAAAACAGGAACAAAATGATTATGGTCCTTATAGGAACCACCTGTGAATAATACGTCTCAGATGATTAACATCAACATTAGCTTGTCGTGGTTCTTCTGAATTGACATGGATGTTACAAACCTTTTTGTACCAGAGAAAAAAGGGGAAATTCTGGTTCAAAAGAGATTCCTGAAAGATTCCTGAATAAAATGGCTGAAACAAAGTTCTGCAATATAATCAAATCTATGGATTGCTATGATTGCTATGTTCACAAAATTACATGGTTAAAAATGTGAAAGATAGCATGGCATATGCTCTAAATACTGCCGTTCCACTAAAGACCAAAAGAAGGTCAACTGGGAAAGTATCGCCATGGTTAAATAAAGCTAATTTTAAGGTCTTGAAATGATTATGTCGATCAGCAGAAAGAAAATGGCAGAACATTGGACTTACAGATCACCGTGATATTTACAAAGAATCCATTAAATGAATGCCTATAACAACACAATCTGCCTGTCAAGACAGGATTATTTCACCAATATCATCTCAGAGAATGCTGGAAACCCTAGAGTACTGTTCTACACTATTGACCAGCATCTCAATATTGCCCCTACCCCCCTCAGCCCTCTGCCTCAAAGTGTGAAGAGCTAGTATTATTCTTTAATAAACAAATAAGCAAACAACTACTTTATCCATTGATGACAGCAGTAACTTCTGTAACTCATGTATTGACCCTGTGCCCACATCATTCTTTAAGCGGGTGTTTGACAGTCAGGTCATGTTTTGAAGATTATTAATACATCACTTGAAACAGGCTTTTTTTTATGCTTTCAAAACAGCTGTTGTAAAACCCTCACTAAAGAAATCCAACATCAATGTTAATGCATTGATCAACTACAGGCCAATATCAAACTTGCAATTTAATAGTGAAATACTGGAAAAGTTAGTCTCGGTTCAAATAAACACTTTTCTTAAAGTATCCATTAGGCATTTCAATCAAGGTTTAGAGCACATCACAGCACTGAAACTGCTCTCACCAGAATAATTAATGACCTCTGGTTTAACTTTGATCAGAATAAAGTCTCAATCCTTATTTTCCTAGACTTGAGTGCATTATTTGATACCAGTGATCATGACATCTTCATAAATTGGCTTGAGAAATCGGTGTGTCTCTCTGATAATGTGTTATATCAGTTTCAAACCTACATCAGAGGAAGGCAGTTATGCGTCAGTCTTGCAGAACATGTGTCTAAGAAACACAGCATTTCTTATGGGGTTGCACAGCGGAGTTGCCTTAGCCCGTTATTATTTTCACTATGCATGCTGCCACTCAGGGATATCATTAGGGAACACAATGTATCTTTCCATAGTTACGCGGATGACACACAACTGTACATTTCTACTGAATCAAATGATCCTGCAGCTTTAAAATATATTACTGACTATATTATGGACTGTCTTTTGGCAATAAATAAATAGTTCTTAAGTAACTTCTTAAAGTTAAATGAGGACAAAACTGAAATCCTACTTGTCGGCCCTAAAGCAAATCCGGACATTTTGGCTAATAATCTAAGAAGTCTAACACCTTGGATAAAATTGGAGGTTACCAATCTTTCTAAGATATAGGTACCACATCAATAGGGTAGTGAAAATATAATTCTTTCAACTGAGAAATATAGCTAAAGTTTGATAATTTTTCAAAGAAAAAATATGCAGAAAAACGTATTCATGCTTTTGTATCTAGCCGACTCGACTACTGTAATTCGCTGTTTACCGGCCTCCCACAAAAATAAATTGAGAGACTACAGCTCATTCAAAACTCAGCAGATAGGCTTTTAACAAGAACTAACAGGAGAGAACATATTAATCCAGTATTGGCCAACCTGCACTGACAGTAGCATGCAGAATTTTCTTTAAGGTCTTTCTCCTTACATATAAGGCGGTACATGGGCTAGGCCCAAACTATATCGCTCAAGCAATAGTCAACTACATACCCTCCAGAACACTATGGTCATCTGACAGTGGTTGTAGTAAAAATTGTAGTAAAAGC
>JAODLL010002041.1:0-12677 GCA_026546735.1 Forbesichthys agassizii
GGCTGAGACTAGAGACGGTCTCTTATGTGACGTAGTGCTGATGAAGAGGCTGAGACTAGAGACGGTCTCCTAGGTGATGTAGTGCTGATGAATGTTCACGTAAAAGGTCCCTCAGCCACTCTGCAGCGCAAGCCAATCAGAATCCAGTGGGTGTGGTTAACTGTGATGTCTTTGAAGTTTATAACTTTTTCTTCTAAATGTACAGTAGTTCAATGGGAGCAGTGAAGTCAATGTATTTATTTTGTGTATATTGCCGGTTATATATGGGTGGTAGCACCAGATGAAGCAATATGAACAGTTGTAGCAATGCTGATTGGATTTTGTGTCCAGTTACATAGCCATTACAATAGGCCTACCATTCAAGTGATAGACTTCATAAAAGCAAACCTTGTTTGGGCAACACAGCACTCGCTCTGTTTCGGAACACATTAAATGGGCCGAGACTGCTTAGAGGGGGCGGTCTCGCCGCGTTTGCAATCGGACTCTAGAGTGGTTTGTTTGCAATGCAAACGCTATCAGCTCATTGAAGCAAAACAACTTGCTAATGAAATGCGCTTGCTCGTGTAATTATGTACAAAGTAGTTTTATAAAAGGTTGTTGGTAAAAAAAGTGGCTTTCAAAACATTCTTGTAGTTTAGTATTACCATGGTGTTAGGGCCCTGTTAACAAGTTCTGTTCTGCTTTAAATGTTTCTGTGTGAACACTAAATGAACCCAGGGATGTGCGCACCATTTGTATCGATTCAGACCCTATATGGTTCCATACGTATCATATGGTTCCATACGTATCATCATATGGTTGTCAATGCCAATTGGTTAAGGCTTCTCCGGTAATCTCCGGTTGTCTACAGACGCCCAGTAGGATGTGTCCAGACCCTGCTCATGAAATGCTTTTTGGGACTGGCTACACAAGGCCACCACCACCACCTAAACACATTTTTATAAAACATTGAATGATATTTATCAATGAACGCGATCGTACCATGTGACCCAAACGTGAAAATGCACAGGACCATCCAACCTCCAGGTCCACGTGATTCCATTTCAATATACCATTATGCAAGCTGATCAGAGGGGGTGAGGTGTTTGATAGGTCTGGAGTGCAATAAGGCTAAACCAATGGCATGTCTTCAAATAATATATTCCAGCCTGCGTTTTAGGATGAGCACAAACCCACTAACATCAGCTGCTCGTCCTTTGTCTCAAGCCAGCCCACATATAACTTACTACATTTGGCATGCAATTATCAGATCTATGCAACACTGAACACACCAGGGAGTTATTGAATCCCAAATAAAAAGCACTGCTTCTCCATTAATAGCTCATTACGCTGCCACAAAGCAGCTAATGAAAAGACAGAAATAACGTCTAACTTGAATGTGATTAATAATTGATTGATATGGTTTGTATTTTTAAACAAAGTTGAGGTCAGGCTGATCAATATGCCATTCATTCCTGCCTGCCTCTGAAGAACAATGCCATTGTGTGCACTTAATGTGAACACTCTGATTTAGTCTTAAGTAGCATTTCCTCAGTTTGATCTGTATTAATATCTTGGATCCCAGAAGAAAAGATCATTCCCAGACATAACGCCTGCAGAACGTGGAGTAAATGTACAAATATTAGATTACTGCTGCCGAAGGAATTTGACAATTAAAGGTATAGACTCGAGGCTTGTTGATATTTGATCTTGATCAAAAGAAAAACATTTAAGTCAGAAGCTCACCCCCACCCACTAGAAACACATTGCAAAGGCTAGAATATTGCTGTTGAGGGTGGTCTGCACCACATTGTTTGTGTTCCTACAGCATTTAAGTACCATTAGTTGTTATTTTATTTATTTTTTCAGCACACACAGAGGACTGAGAACATTGGACTGCGATGAGATATTTGGTGAATTTTACAATAAACTAAGTGATTTATCTTACAATCGCTGACAATAAATTTAAAACCCAAATCACCAGATCTTACCATCAATTGGTTCATACAGAGGGTGACAAATCGCACTACTGAAATTAAATCTAAAACTTTTTGGTTTTATAGTTTGACTGGTTTATTATAGAGCGTTTGCATGTTGGGCTACTACATAAAATATACTATTACATATAATGTGCTGTAACTATATCACAGTATGTTTTTCCTATATGTAAAATGCACTCTATGGTTAAACAGTTCTATGCCAGGCAAATAGAGACTGTAGGTAGTAGGTACTGTGCTCAAATGGTTATAAACATATAAAACATAAAAATATAGAAAATAAATGATTTAATGAAGCATTCCAGATGTAGCAATGTAAATTGGGCTGTGAAACTGAATGAGGAAGTTTAGCAAAGAAAACTGAGTTGGCAGCAGAATGTCACTCAAGGTCAGCATGGTGTGTAACCATCACCATGGCCTTGAATCACAATACCGAGAGATGCTTTGGCCTACACTGGCTAAAAGGAGCTCAGCATAGTTTCAATGTTTTCATTACAATGTGAAGGCTTGTGATCATTCCCCGATAAAACGCAGCATCTACACTCGGTCTGGCATTATTTGACCCTGTTCCACGACTAAACAACTCCTGTTATGAGTTATTTTCCCTTAAATACAATACGTTTCTTGATTCTTTCTTGTTGTTGAAACAATCAAGATTACTTACTACAATATTGCTAGAATACTGCCACAGTACATGTGGGGAATTGATGAAGATAGATAGTAGCCTACTGTATATAGGATGCTAATCCCTGCAAATTTTGTATGTGTATACCCTATAGACAATAGGCAATTACCTTGTAGCCAAATCAGCATATATCATCATTCATTCATTAATCTATATGGGGGGAGGGGGGCGGGTGGGGGGCATCCAATATAGGCCCCTATCGGCTTACCTCCATATCTGGCCGAGCTGCAGAATGTGTAAAATGGACTGGGACACCCACACGAAGCAGGTGTATACGGCGGATCGCTTTCTACTCCGCGACCCCCCGCCGGAGGTGCTGGCGGTGCTGTTGCTAGTCGTGTTCCTGCTGGCCGTCGACGCCTGCCTCAGCGGCGTGGACGGGTGGTGGTGTTGGGGAGCGGTGACGTCCCCGTGGGACGCCGAGCCGCTCAGCAGCTTGCCTCCGTCCGCGTGCGAGGAGTTTGCCGTCCCGCCGCCGGGACCGAAGCCCGTGCCCGACCCGGCGGCGGCGGAGCCGTCCTCGGTGCCGAAGTCGTGGACGAACCAGCGAAAGCTGAACACCTGCACGGAGAAGGAGCCCAGCACCACGAAGAACAGCGTGAGGCCAAACCACCAGTAGTCGCGGCGGAGGTAGTAGTCGACCGAGAGCCACACGTCCGTGCCCACGTCGGCGAAGTACACCGTGACCGCGGCCAGCACCCACAGGCAGTCCCATACCGTGTACCGCTGCTGCTGCTGCTGCTGCCGCTCGCCGCCGAGACGCGACGCCGAACCCAAACCTCCGCCGCCGCCGATGCCGCCGCAGCACCTCGACTCCCCGTTAAGGAATTCCGCGTCGCCGGTGCCCGTCGAGTCCGGCTGGGATCCCGGGTTGAGCCCCGTCGCCGATCCCGAGTACTCGGAGTTCTGCAGCGGCGTGAACGCCACGTCGCTTTTCTTCATCTTCGCCACCCCGTCCGACTTCGCCGCCATTTGGTCAGCGCCAATGCAGGACGTCGCGCGTCTGTTATTGCTCCTTTCTGTGTAAGATAGCCTGTATTCCTCCTCCGAGCTCTCCCGCTCCTCCTCTTCACCTCCTCAGCCGCTTCCTTCTCGCGCACCGTCGACACCCTTTGCGTTTTTTTCGCCCCCCCCTTCCCCCTTCCCCTTTCCTTCGCTTACCCCCCCTCCCTCACGCGCTCCGCTCGCGAAAGCTGGGCAGGGCTTGCGTGGCTCTCCGCTAGTGGCGCCGCGCCGCACCGCGCCGCGCCGCGCCGTGCCGCCGCCCGGTCCAACGGGAGAAGCGGATCTGCAATAAGGAAGGCGCCGCGCGCCTCTCTAGTTAGCGCCTCTTCGTTCCTGGCGTGTCACGTGCCAAACATCGGCAACCATGTTGCGTGTCGTGGCTGCCTGCGCGTGTTCAACTCACTGAGCTCCACGACGCTGAATGCTAGCGAGGGTTAGCCGCGCACGAAAAAACGATGACATCATTGCCTTGCTCGAGTCCTCCGTCTCTCTCCCTCTCCCTCTCTCTCTCTCTCCCTCTCTCTCTCTCCCTCTCTCTCTCGCTCTCCCTCTCTCTCTCTCCCCCTCTCTCTCTCTCTCCCTCTATCTCTCTCTCATTTAGATTAGCCCAACAGACATACAGTGTAGCCTAATATGCTGTGGAATATTACATTTTGAAAATCCCAAAATAAAACAATTCACCTAAATATTTGTTTCAAAATAGCCGCAAAAAGAAGCAGCCTTAAACGTGTGTTAGCACTTGGCGGTGCCTCTATGCAGTTATAGAGCAAATGACATCTAGCCTAAATGGTAAAGGGAAAGAACTGGACTACCTATGGATCAATTCCCGGGAGTTATCAGCTCGCTGATTTCAGCACCTTGGATAGTTCCGCGCCTGCAACAGTCGCCTCCTCGACGATGGATACAGAACATTAAACGGCCCCTCGCTCATTGTGCACCCCGTCTGCATGAGGAGCGGCCGCCTTTGACCGCTGGGACGTCGATGGTCGCGGCATTGGGCTGAACAAAGGCTCTCCATTGTTTCTGGACACGCCCTCCTCTTTCGTCATGCGTGGAGTGTAGTCCTGCACGCATGGCCCGTTAGAGGGACACACGTATAGCCGCCTATGGTTATGTGGAGTAATAGGCCCTTCATGGCCACATGATACATCAAACAGTTTGTTAATACTCACTTGCCCAAATAATACTAATCATAATACATTCTTTATTTATATGCACACACTACAAACAAACAGTTGAGTTCCCTCTGCTCCTCTCCCAGAAGGCTGGTCTCCATCCCTGACAACAAGCCACACACTTTCATGCACGTTCCTCCTCAAACGTTAACAAAATAACGCTGTGGAATTGGAGTGGAAATGTGGAGTCCTGCATGGCACGATATCTCAACCGAGGAGTATATAATAACACTGGGATTTCTCTGAAACTATTCATTAAAATAAACACTGTATATGCCTTCGTTCGTGTGTGGGTGAATCTGTGTCTGAAGAAGCATGAGCCGTTTGTTATAAATCAAAACACAGCACTTTTAGAGCCAACTTCCCAAATAATATTAAAGACAATATCAAAATAATCTTTCATGAATGTAAACGCTCTTATTTCTGCCTCTGTGCCAGCGTTTGCCATAATGGGGCATTTATTTCTGAAACGTCTCTGAAATTATAATGATGTAACATATTATGAGAAAAGTGTACAGTGGTTATCTTCCTTAAAATGGATCATTTGCTCCCACTCTCTCCCTCTTGGTCTGTTGCTCTATGCATTTGTCTTCTTTCATGTGTTCTCTATCTCCACGCTCGATTACTCTTTCCACCTGTTTCCATTTTCCTGGAGAAGGGTAGATATTAAATGGCCCCATAGAAAGCACACATAGTGTTGAGCGCGCACAGTCTGGTTTGTATATTCGCATGGGTAGCCTACTCTGCTCAAAACGTATACGTGCACCCCAAGTATGCTCAGGCACGAGTGTAAAGTGCATACTGTAAGTAGCGTGCTAAATGAACACACATAGACACACACACACACATGCGCACGCACACACACACACACACACGCGCAAACATACACACATATAGAAACAGACATATACACACACACATGTATACAGGAAGACACACAAAAACACACACACACACACACAGAGACAGACACACACACACACACACACACACACACACACACACACACACACACACACACACAGAGAGAGAGAGACAGACACACACATAAAAGCCTCAGCAGGAGCCCTTTCTAACCTCCCAGCCAACCACACAGTCCCATTATAGGGCCCAGTGATCATGCGCTGGGTGGTCGATACACACCCATGCCTGTCCTGACACTCGCTGGGTGAGTTATGGCGCCGGCCGGCCTCCAGAGGAGCCCTAGAGGCTGGAACAGAGAGCAATGTCGCCAAGGCCTTCAAGCCTCCACAGAGAGGGCGTAGCTAAGCCATAGGTAAACGAGGCCACCTCCGTGTTACATTATAGGGGGCATAACAACACAGCACTGCATGCTAGTGAACGGGGAGGTCCACGGACTGCTCTCGAGTTTAATGTGTATTTGGAGGATATTACGTTTATCCTCAAGTACCTGCCATCAATCTGAGGCCATAGCGGTGTGTCTGCAGCACAGTGTGCTTTGTTTCAGGCCATGCATGGTAGGTTTACCTGCCTGGGTGCTGCACATACGCTCACCACCTCTTACCACACTGCTGTCTAAGAGCCTCATCTTTGAATCCTCTTTTAAACTTCTCATGCTCTTATCTCACTATTTAAAAAAATCAAAAAAAGTATATATATATATATATATTGTATGCACTTTATTACCTAGGCCATTAACAAATTCTGTAAATGCTCCCATAGAGATGCATTAGGCTGCTCTATCTCTGCTCCCATAGAGATGCATTAGGCTGCTCTATCTCTGCTCCCATAGAGATGCATTAGGCTGCTCTATCTGCTCCCATAGAGATGCATTAGGCTGCTCTATCTCTGCTCCCATAGAGATGCACTGTGCTGCTTACGTCTGTTGAGGAACCTGTCAGCGCTCCAACATGCAGGTAGCAGAGCAGAGGACTCTGTGTACCTGCATGTGTATGGCCAGCAGTGCACTTTAAAGGTACACTTCTCCCCCTGGTGGTAAAAAGCATTGTTACAAAAACATTTCTGTTTGTATTTGACACTCAGTCGCTCAATGTTTTACATATTAGCAACTGAGTGAAGCTGGCATTCTTCTCTGCCCTTCCCCCCGTGGACCCATATGTTCGCACTATCCTAGGCCCCACCCTGATGCAGCCACGGGCGTGCACGCCTTGTGCACGGCATCAAAAAATAAACAGGGAGCTGAAGGGTTATGACTAAGGCTAAGTAATGCAACACAACGCAGGTCTTGGTCACGGACATGCGATCAGGGGCCAAAGGTCAGGCAGAGCAGCATGGAGATAAAGATTGGGTTAGTTTGTGCTTCGAGATAAACATGAAACAAAACAACAAACCACCAAAAGCATTAACATTTAAAAACACTGTATTTTTATTCATAGCACATAAAGCCAGTCAATATTGGTGGAAACCTTTAACCATATGTATCTTACAGTAAACAATGCATTTAAGCCTGCAGGCTTTTCAGTTTTTATTCAGCTTTCTTTCTAACTTGGTATTCTGTCTGTATAAAACCATGACTACAACCACAAAACATATGCACATTATTTATGAATGAATTATAGCAAGGAATGAATGAATGAAGAGATTCTGTCTCCCCATCAACAAAGCTTGTTGAACATTAATTATTAAGAAAGCTGTGCTCTCTCTGTCTCTTGGCAGAGATAATGAAACCACGTTGTTAGTAAGTCAAGGAAAGAAACATTTGTGTTCAGATATGGTCAGCTACTGTATAGTATCTATATTTATCTACTGTACGTGATTATATTTTACATATCATTTCAGCCATTAACACATTAACTTTTATTGATCTGAATAACAAAATCACAAATGCAAGCCTCACAATTAATATTGTTGGTCTGTCACTTGATTTGTTTCGGTCTGTTAAATGTTATACATTAGAACTGTTAGTTGGTGTGCCGTTGGCCTCAAGTCGATAGTGGCGGGCTTGTTGTTAATAACAGGTGCACTCGATAGAAATGGCTGGTGAGTGATTATTGGAATTGTTAAGATCTATTTTGTAGGTTTGTTTTCTACCTTACTTGTAAGTTGCTTTGGTTTGGATAAAACAAAGGCTTTGCTAAATTATGTAATTCAAATGTGACTTATATTTTGTACATTTAGGCAATAATAATTTCCTAACAAGAAGAAAATTGTGCAGAAATTATAGGCCATGTTGTATTTAAAAAAAAGAAATGAAACAACACAGGAGGACTCTGGCTGTACAGATGTTTAAAATCTGTACTATTAGTATTAATTACTGCTTAAAAAAATAAAAACAAACAAAAGTAATAATGCATAGCAGCGGCGTCGCACCGGAAATTATGGATACAGACATTTGAGTGGCCATGAAGTGGCCAGGGGTGGCACTGGCCTTGAATGAAATGTCCTAGACGCTCCCCTGAGCCTTTAATACTTATGTAACGTCTGGGACAACACTGGCTGGCGTGCCAAGATCTGCCTACTTGATCGGAGAGCTATTTTGATTGACATGCACATCAACCAACTACGTAACTCAATTGGTTGAGAAACTTTCCAACACGACTCTGGTTGTTTTAAGGTGTTGTTCTGTCATGGCATTTAAATGAGGATACCACCTTTTCACTGAAAGTATGCAGCAACACAGACGTTGTTGTGTGACTACCTTTAGAAGTGTCTTCATCCAAATCTAGAAGAATATGGTTCTACTTTAGTTACAGTAGGCTACAACATGGAACACATTCAGGCCTTAAGTGTTCTATTCCCATTCTGTTCATTAACTCCACTAAATGTGCTTTTCTTCCCACGTAAGAATTCATTATTTCTATAATAAATTCCTGGACAAGGGCTTTGCTCAAAAGCGAAAGCTATGAGAGCTTTTAGCTAGAGACCATCCAATCAAAGTCTTTGCGCACAAGTGATTTTTAAAGGGCTCCGCTATTACCAAATGTGTTTGATTTTACATTTTGAATGCAAGTTCTTGGTCAATTGCACAAACAGAGCGCAACAATTTAGTGTGACATCTTTTTTGTATTAGTAGGATTGCGTCATATGAAGTGATAACATAAGTTATTCACCTATTGTATTGTAATATTTACTGGTATCCATCCATCCATCCATCTTCTCCCGCTTATCCGGAGTCGGGTCGCGGGGGCAGCAGCTCCAGCAAGGGACCCCAAACTTCCCTGGTTTATATGGTTATCAGGTTATATGAAGGGAAATGTCTCATTTATTCTGGTTGGCCAACAGTTTTTTAAATCTCTATCAGGTCCAATGGTATCTGATATACGCGGCCCATACAGCCCCGACTGCAGGTGATGATCCACGAGGAGTTTCTCCTCAAGGGTGAGATTCATGGTCTTCATGGTATTGCTTCCCTTTCCCGAGCCACATCAGCAAGCTCTGACTGGGGGATCCCAAGATGTTCCCCGGCCAGTGTGGAGATATACTGTAATTTTTACTGGTAGCAACAGTAAAATTATGCACAACTCTGTGTGTGTGTGTGTGTGTGTGTGTGTGTAAGTGTAATTGCTCCTTTAGCTACAAAAACGTTTAGATTTCAAATGCCCACAACTCACATTCATCTCATTCTCCATCCACGTGCACGTCTGTGCACGTGGATGGAGATATACTGAAGTATGAAGACATACTGAAGCAAGTGAAAACCTGTTATATATGGAAGGGAGTGGTGTATCCCTAGATTGCACGATAGCATCCTCGGAAACTCTTTTCCTTTGCAGTATGGCTGGAGAAGGCCAAGTCCAGGTATGGTTCCACAAGCACTGTTTGCAATGAATTACAAGTCACATATGAATATTACTATGAATGTATTTTAACTCATGTAGCCTACAGTAATGTGAGGTGGAGATGTTTCCACCTCGAATCATTCTAATAAGGAAAATGAATGAGTGCATTTCTCCTTCTGATTTGTTTCTCTGTACATGCCACCAGCTAATGTTAAATTGCTGTTAAAATGTGCCCTCATTATGAAAACTGAAATGTATACACGCCTATCTTTGTCAAATAAATATTCCCTATCCTCTGCCCCCCCCTCACTAATGGTTTTCTCGAGGTTTTCACCAATCAAATATCTGCCCTGCGTGAGTGAAGATGGATATGTGATGTCAATAATCTTTCGAGGAGCGTGTGCGGAATTCTTTTTTTTTGTTTTGGTCAGTCAAATTGACTATAAACAGTCTTCATCCACCGTCGCTAATTCCACATTTAACTACAATAATCGCTATACCCACAAAGATCAGTCAAACGTTTAGCTTGAGCGTCTCCTGACAGCAGGCTTAACTTCAGTGATCAATATTATCTTCACGCTTGCCTGTCAGTCGATGCACTCGCTAACCATCTGAAAGACCATTTATCTGATTAGGGCCGTATCCTGACAGCTGCAGACGACTTCTCGACATGCCTATACCCACTGACTGAACAGACAGACAGACAGACGGACAGGAAAAGAATGTGACAGGCAGTCAGACAGACGGGCTTCTAGGGAGTCGAGCTCAGTAACGGTGTTAAAGCGGTATTTGTGAGCACTCTGCGTCTGTGTGGGCAGAGCTGGAGTCACAACACTGTGGCTTTACTCTGTAAAAGACGTGTTAATTATTCATGCATGTGGGACATACTAGCTGTCAGACGGTATTAGATGTTACAGTAAATAAAAGAATAATGAGGCTGCATGTCCAACCCAAACACTTTATTACGCCTACAAATACACAACCAATTAGCGCCGTTTGCATGAACCTCGCAAGATAATGACGCCATGCCTCTCCCTCTCTCTCTCTCCCTCTCTCTCTCTCTCTCTCTCTCTCTCTCCCCGTGTTCCTGCCTTCCTTCCCTGGCCTATAAGCGCCCGTGTCTGTCCCTAGCCTCCCGTTCACGCGACACGAACCCATTTGGCCCTGTCCCGGGAGCCCAGCTGTCACTGCTCATTAGCCGCCCTGACGCTCAGTATGTGTGTGTGTAAGGGGGGTGGGCATGATGAAGGGGGGGGTAGTGAAGTAGTGAGAGAGAGCACTGCAAGGTGAGATCTCTCGGACCTTTATAAAATGCAAAAGAAAGAAAAGATATTGTTTGTGTTTTTTATGAAGTAATATAGAGAGTAGTAGCCTATAGTTTTGTTTGAAACACATATTTTGATTTTGATCCTGTATCTGAACGTGTTTTGCTCCACACATTTTAAATTAGTATGAGACCTTTGAACTAGTTAAGATAATTACTTATTCTTTAAGACTCAAGAGTCACTTTTTTGTTCCACAAAGTGGAACATTTAGTTTAGGCATCACCCTTGCAAAACAAGGAGACATACACTTTACATGTACATATATGTCATACAGAATGTTAGTATAATAATTCATATAAAAGCATAGAGACTTGATATAAATATACATCTAGGGGATGTGCCACCCTTCAATTTAATCGAGCTATTAATACTCGTATATAGCGTTTTAATTGTTGTAGAAAAGTATTTTCCAAATCCACATTTTTTTAACGTTTGTAAAATGAACTGATGCTCCACTGTGTCAAAAGCCATAAAAGTCTAAAAATAGAATAAGGCTATTATCTTCAATCAAATCTGAATAATCAAAAATGTCTAAGACCAACCTGATATTATTAGTAATATGTCTTTTAGTCATAAAACCATAATGTGTTTCATCAATTATTGAATTCAACACATTCTTAAATCTTTTAGCTAATATTAATGCTATTATTTTCTAATCATTGTTAAGTAAACTGGACACCAACTGTCAACAAGTAGTTTATCCTTGTTGGGTTTGGGAATTAAAGTAGTCACCCCTTGAGTTATTGCAGTTGGTAGACGTTCTTCTTTAAAGCATTTAGTAAAAACCTTAAATAAGAAAGGAGCCAGTTCATTTGCAAAAGCTTTATAAAATTCTTATGTTAAACTGTCGATACCAGGTGATTAATTGTTTTTTTAGGAAATTCCATCCATCCATCCATCTTCTCCCGCTTATCTGGAGTCGGGTCGCGGGGGAGCAGCTCCAGCATGGGACCCCAAACTTCCCTGGTTTATATGGTTATAAGGTTATATGAAGGGAAATGTCTCATTTATTCTGGTTGGCCAACAGTTTTTTAAATCTCTATCAGGTCCAATGGTATCTGATATACGCGGCCCATACAGCCCCGACTGCAGGTGATGATCCACAAGGAGTTTCTCCTCAAGGGTGAGATTCATGGTAAGAAGTTTAAAATAACATTGCTATGCTCAGATTAAACATGATATCTGAACAACAGAAGCCTTGATGTTGTGACCTGTTGTCTTTGCAGAAGAAATACAAAATGCCTTCGGAGAGGAGAAACTCCAAGAAATAAGAAGAGAATTTACAGAGGAGAAGCTTGATGAAATTGTTAACATCGTGAAGAACGCACGCATAAAACAATGACCGATTTTAATGTCATGGCATAATGTTCAATCAGAAATGGACATTGTAATATTTTTAACCCAGCAGTACAAAACCGGCTTCTGTTTTGTTTATTGCAAACATACTGTATCGATATATGAATGTATGTAGAAGTGTACAGGACTTTATTACAGTTGAATAACAACATCAAAGGTTATGAATTGGTGAATTTATTAGGATGTAGCTCTGGTTCTTCTTGTTACAATGCTCAGTAAGATGAAATTCTGTTCATGGGACAGAAGAAAACTTCCCATTCTCCAGCTCATATCCAGCTGTATCAATGTTTTGAAATAAATTGATCACCTGATGGAATGGAAGTCATGTCTACTGTATTTGGTATTTATGGTACTAATCAGTCATCATTATTATCAATAATTTAGTTTCAGCTCTGGTTTGTTGGACTTCATTGGAGGCATATGGGAACATTGTAAGAGTAGGCATGGGTTGAATG